>QFEM01002952.1:0-12528 GCA_003316205.1 Boletus bicolor
AGACGTCAATAATTGGTGGGCAGTCTTCGTGATTTCAGACACTTGATTCAACTTTTTTTCGTGAATGGATGGGAAGAGGAATATGTTGGAGATGCTGCGCACGCCCTCTGGGATCATGTACGAGAGTGGTTCGTGGGTCCAAATCCACGACAATTTTGTGCAAAAGAGCGCCCCCTGTCACTGAATGGAAGAGGGTATGGAGTATAAGGATCACGGCGGACCTCGCACAAAATTCTATGAAGCCATTGAAGCGAATGCCAAGGTATGGAACGCTCCCTGTTGATTTCCAACTAGTTCTAAGGCGACGAAACATGAAAGGAGATTTATCGCACAACGTATTCGGCGTATTTTAGTGAGACGTTCTCGCCATCAGATGACGAGGTGGAATGCCTGTCGGGTTGCGAAATACACTCCGCTGCTCGGGGCCTTCCACAAGCTGTGCGAAGCCATCGATGCGGGTGACAAAAGACTATCCGAACGACAAAAAATGGATCCCGATCATCCTTTGGTCGTCCTCGCATTCGATGAGGTCCACACTCTGACGCAACGGTTGGATAATTCATGGTCACGCTTCGGCGAGATCTGTCGCGCAATACGAGGACTCCAGAATGAACCACTCTCCATACTTTTCCTGTCGACCTCTGGAGCTTTATCTCGGTCACTCCTGCCCCACGGCCTGATCGGTCAGCCAGAATAGTCCCCACGAGGGAAGTTAACTTGCCATTCTATCAGCTTGGTTTCGATCGGTTGGCAGCTCGCGTAAACTTCTCCGAAATAGTCAGCCTCTCGCAAGTTGCATCTGAGGAGCACTTCTCATCATACGGTCGACCTTTGTGCGTACTAAACGCTTACTCTATTCGGCCTGCGCCGATTTTTTCTGTAGATGGCGCCCTTACTACCGGTCTCTAGAGACCAGTGGGATCGTTGAATTCGCGGTCCTCAAGCTGTTGGGCTGCACTCGATATAAAGGTCAAAAACTCTCACCCGAGCAAAAACTTGCTTGTCTCTCTCATCGAATTCCTATCGAGGTCCTCTCCGCAAACTGTATCTCGCAGATATTAGATGCGGAGAAGGAGCAAGTCAATTCCTACATGCGGGTCATTCTCAAGGCTGACGACAACCTTGAGACCATGGTCATTGCGTCGCCCTCTGAGCCCATCCTTTCTGAGACGGCATACTCCGTGATGAATACTCACGCAGTCTTCGATACTCCTCGGGTACTGCAGACGATTCTAGATGGGTTTTCCGTACACAAAGGCGACCTAGGAGAATTGATAGTGGTCCTACTTTTCATTGTCACGCGCGACAAGGCAGTCACGCCTCTCAAACATCAGCGGTAGTGGAGTATCACGCAACTGCTAAAGCGGCCGGCCGCCCCCCCGCCCCATCCCTCTTTCGCATTCCTCGTTCTTCCTCCGAAAATCTTGTCAACGTCATTACCTGCCGTGGATGGCGTTTCACACCAGAGGGCACGAAGCCGCTCAAGTCGGCTCTGGCTGACACATTCAAAGATAGCAAGGTTTACTTTCACTCATTTCATCAAAGTTCATCAGGACGCGCTCGTCGGGGTCGAGTTCCTCATGCATTTGATGGTTCGAGGCGCTGCAATCTTGTGTGCGAATGGTCAGTGTGGTGTCGACGGGATTATCCCCTTTTTGCTCGAAGGTGATGGAATAAACAATATCGGGGTGATCATGTTTCAAGTCGAGAACGACGAGGGGTAGATGGATTCCTTAATGTGGACCCTCGCAGCTCTGGAATCATCGGTCCCTCAGCCGACATTCCCGTCATTCACTTCTTTTTCGCTCTCGCCGCAAATACTCCCGCGCTTCAGCGTGTCCGTCACGAGTTCTTCGGAGAGGGTTAGGAAGAGTTACAGCGTGTACGACTTTTGGGTCGTTGGCCTGTCCCCTCAATCTTTGGTTCCAGGTGTGGATGACCAGGCTACTTGGAATGACATTTTGCAGGCATTTCATGGCTGGAAAAAAACCTGCTCTGGTGGCTCTGGCGAAGCGTTGAGTACGAGGCGTCGCAAGAACATGAACCCTGGAGCTGCGACTGGAAGAGAGTTTTGGGAGAATTGGTGTGAAAATGTCTGTTCCCTTATGTCGCCATAAGTGTTTTGCGTGTATTTTTAAAGGGGATCCGAAGTACGAAGGAAGGAAGTACTATGTAGTCGTATGAAGAGCACCACCAGGTAGCGCGTCCGTTGATTGTATTAGCAGCTGTATTGAATCCATATTGGCCATCTATTTGGAACCTCTGACAACATAAAGCGGTTCGATTCCGGGACTGAAAAGGTACATATCGTTACAAGCATGGAAGATCCGCCCATCACTCCCTGAGTCCCTGGCGTCGTACCGTCGCACACAACACGACACGTTTTGCAGGATTTATTCAGTAAGTCGAGAATCCAACATGTCAAGAAGGTATTGACGTTTGGAAAGCGGAGAGACTTGGAGTCTTCTTGGTCGAAAATATGTGGGCTGATACTTTGAAATGAGCGAGCATGTGCCAATGCGATAAACCAATCAAAGCTGGATACGTTGCTATCTCGCAGATTCTCACGGCGTACTTACATAATGGTAACCAACAAGTAACCAAGGTAGTTCATCTCCGAATCTCGTGAACCTCTGCAGGCTGGTTGATCAATCCCATAATTGAAAAAGGTACAAGCGTAGAAGATCCGTCTATCACTCCCCCCCGGTGTCGTACCTGTCGCATGCTCAGTAACATTTACTAGGTCTCCGGCCCAGTTCCCATCTGTCGTACGCAAATCGCACACGAACATAGCAATATTATACCCAAGACATAGTGCCAGTCTTTGTCTTGCATTTTCTCGAAGACTGTCGAGCGCTGAGTCTGCATCTTTCATACAAGAGGCACAAAACTTGGATTCGGTTGCTTTGATCGCAACTCTCTGGTAGCGCCATTTCAGGTAGTGGGCGGTATGAGATTCAAGCTTCGCAGCACAGAGAGTGGCTCGTAATTCCCGTTTTCCGCCACCATTTGAGGGTGGTGCAGTGGCCGAATCGAGCGTGATCCGCCGATATAGTCTCCAAGGCCTCAAGGCTTCACGCCTCAGGCACCTGCTGTACTATTACTCGGGAACAGAGCCGCCACCGATGTCACAGACCTGACCTGAGAGTGACCTGGTATCGTGCTTCCACGAGAAGTTGTTAATACTCCATCTGAATCTCTGCACAGGGTTTTTCCTTTCTTGACAGCCTGAATTGCATCGCCTCAAGGGATGTTTTCCGGCCCTTGACTGGGGCTGAGTTTGGGAAACCGACTCCAGGAACGTATGGCTTCTTCGCGTTCCTTGACAATATCAGAGGTCACGTTCCTAGTAGAAGCGGCAGGCTATGCCTCATAGCTCCCACAGTAAATATCAAGAAGCATATCCAAAGCGGAGATCTTTTTCTGAAAGATGCGCAATAACAAGGGGAGGCTTGGCTACGTCAAGATACTGCAACAGAGTCTGGGAGATTTTGCTCACTGTCTCTCTACTTAAACTCCGTGTCACAATGGACGCTCGATACTTCATTTCACAGCTTTCTCCCCGACATCCCAACTCATAGTAGCATTTCATGTCAGATATTCCACCCCCTTACACTGATGCTCAAGCGTCCCCGCCACAGTACACACTTCCCGAAACATTCACCATTGGTCACCGTAGCGTTGGTTTGCTCGTCCAACCCCAACAACTCAAAGGACACCTCTCTATGTTGCGTGCATTTCACAACCTCCGCGTAATCGTAGAATCCGATAACGTGCCACGGTTTCCGACTGACGTCCGCGCAATGGAGCCAGAGAGACGTTGGGGCTGGTTCGTGAACATCGCAGTCGAGAGGTTCGTTCCAGATGTCCCATATCTTCCAAATTTGAGCTTGAATCCCTCTCTCGAGGTTTCAGCGTTGGTGCAGCAGTCTCGGCGGGTGGTCCTCCGCGAACGTTGAGTTGGCTCTTCCCCCGATCGACGTGCTCATGGTCTGGCACGCTTATCTTCTCAATCCAATGTACGAGATTTCCCCAGACGTCTGCCATCTCTTGTGTATGACTATCTTGAATAGATGGTATGCAGAGGACACGCAACGTATATCAGCGTTGGGTGACTTGTCGGCCCTCGCGGGGTATCTCGCCGCCAATATTGTACGCGGTTTCACCTGATTAGATACCTCCCGTTGAAGGATGTTGCAGGAATCTCCTGATCTCCTGATCACAAATTCGCCACACCCTGATCGAGTTCGCAACTGGGAGCGCCGCACAGATACTCCGTATGACCCCTTGGATGCGGCAGCAATTGTATCACACAGAGAGATCCAGTGCCCGTATTGTGAGCACCGGATGGTTGTGCGTGAGCACCGTTGAATTACCCGTTTCTGTGAGAGCACCTGACGAGCACATAGCATTTCTTGGTCCAAATGGATCGGGGTATGCGCAAAGCAACTTCGTTGCCGGTTGTACGTCTTGTGGGAAGAAAATCAAGAAGGATCTGTTGAGTCTTTACAAGTTCGCGAATGATGTTGTGAAGATCACCGGACACCTCCCGTGTGTTCACCCCCAGTTTACTGCTCTGCAGTGGGCTTATTCACGTCTCAACAGCGGAACCCTGCATACTCCTTATAAACGGCGTGACACTGGTCGCGCTTCAGTGATTAAGAGACGCATCATGGAGGCGGCTAACCTTCCCGTTTCGAACAGACTCACCGTACGGGAAGTCATGATGAGGTTGAGGTTTAACCCCGCAGTGCTGACCGGGTTATTAAGCGGAAAAATTCAGCGCAGAATGTATGTCAAAATGCTGATCGACCAATACCTGTCTAACTTTATCATAGAGGAAGGAGAATCCAGAGCGCATACACAGATGACCGACCATTCTCGATCGATCTCGTAGGCGCTGTCAGTCGCAACGTTCCCTGCTTCTTTCGCTCCCGTGACCCCGCTCAACAAAGGTTGTAATAGGTACTGCGGCAAGGATCATTCGTGGGCAAGATGGTTGATCTCGGGTGGACGGATCCCGAGTTCTTTGCCGACGAAGAGGAGATGGTCGTGTTACAACACTGTGTTGCAAGATACCATGCGTGCGTATGATTCGGTGACTTTCCGCCGCATATTCACTCTTTTCCCTGCAGCTTCTTGGGACTGATGGCTGATACTCCCGGGTCGTTCTTCGTTCCAACGCTCGACATCGATCTTGCGTGGCATACACACCAACTGAGGGCGAGTTATTACCATACGGAATGCAAACGGGTCGTGGGTCGATACGTTGACCAGTAAGTACTCGCCCCTGACTTGCATCGTGATGATGTTTGAGAGCACTGTTTCCGTTCAGCGATGACAAGGTGGACGAAGATCATCTCGCAACAGCATTCGACGTCACATGTCGTGCCTGGACCGTGCGTACATGTTTTTTTACCACTGGAAGACAGCACCCTAACGGTCGACTGACTGATTAGGATCGATACGGTCTCCCGTACACCTACTGCGGTTGTCCTCTCCCTGGCAGGACGCTGGGCCAGCGGTTGCGGCATGCCTTGTCTCTGCACCGTCATCGCACAACACACGAACTAAACGCTCTTCAGCCACCCCCCGACGCAGCGGCTGGGACACACGCCAGTGACCACAATGCCGTCTATCTCATTCATAACCGGAAGGCGTCCGAGCAGGCACGGAAGCGAAGACGGAAAAAGGCCGAGCGACGACGGCGCCGAGAGGCACTGGATGCCGAAGACAGGGGGAGGGACAAGGCCGCATCCGCTGTGCCGCGGTACAACCGCACGCGGACGCAAACGCAAACGCACGAGCTCGCATTCTTGTACCCTGTCCCGATATGGGTAGGGGTTACGTCCTGCGTCACTGTGCCGTTCGTCGTAGACAACGGCGTGTGCGCGACGGTGAGTGTTTTTTTTTTAAATGTTGCATGAGGTTGGTTGACGAGTCTGGCGTGTGTGCGCCTAGGGCGTGGGAGGCTGTATGGTAGCATGTGCGGTTGCGACATGTGCGAGTGGGGGCCAGTGCAATGGAGGTGGTGGGACGTGTGGGGGAGGTGGAATGTGTGGAGGTGGAGCTGGTGCATGTGGAGGAGGGATTGGCACTTGCGGAGGATGGGGTAGCACTTGCGGAGGTGGCGGTGGCACTTACGGAGGCGGTGCTAGTAACTGTGGAGGCGGTGCCAGTGGATGCGGCGGTGGCGGGTGTGGTGGGGGTTGCGGGGGAGGCTGATACTTAAATTCAACTCAAGTCAGTCTTACTACCTTCATTCCAAGGTCACCATCTACTCGTGCCTTCCGACGGAGACTGTAAATGGCTCGATTCCAAAATTGAAAAAGGTACTACGTAGTACATATTATTATCACAAGCATAGAATATCCATTTATCACTCCCCCTGGCGTCGTACTGTTGCACACTCAACATTTGTAAGTAGATCGCGTGTATTACATCCATCGGTAGTGGCGCCGCGCGCGCGGCGGCGGCGGCAAAGTCCCCGACTCCATCACACATACATTGATGACATGCACATGGATTCTAAGATTCTCAGACATAAATGTCATTGGCAGAGTACTGAGTACCTAAGGAGACGTCAACCTGGTTGACACACAATTGATGTTGCGAACATACAGCGCAAACAGGTGGTAGGCTTTCGTATAATGCCTTGTGATACAGGCCTAGCGTTGCTGACATTATCCGCCCGTTGTTATTTGGTTATTGTTGGCCTTGCTCAGGCCCCCATTGTTGTGTTACATGGATCACATCCACCATGTCACAAAAGCAGATGCAAGGCTAGGGTGGTTGTTATGATAAGCTGGGACCATTGGGGGCCATCATGATAGCAGTTCAGGCAATCGAGAATGAAATTACGGATAGTCGTGATCAGCGGAAGTCTGTTTCTCCTCAATCACTTTGGCTAGTTTCTGTTCTTGTCCAGACGCGAGCAGGAAGCCTTTGATAGGAGGCTTGAGACGATGTTATCGCCACACATCGAAGGATGTGCAAGATGAAGGACGCCTTGGAGCAAATCTTGGAGGGCTCATCAGGTTAAAGGAAGGGGTAATAAGCAAGTAAAATATCATACGATGTTCCGAGATTGATGCTCTCAAGGTAGCAGACTCGTTCAATAATGTGGTTCACAAGACTGATACAAGTTGTGGCACATTGCGCTTGCGCAAATTGACAGTCTGAGGGGAGCGATAAGTTCTTAAGGCTTTCTTGAACCATGAACAAAAGTTCTCGGGGGTATTGAAACACCCGGCATTCTCAAGTGGGAAGTATATGGGGTCATAGTAAAAAGCATAGTCAGATGAGTTGCGTGGTCCATTAGGAAGTAACTGAGGCTGTCGAGTAGACGAGCACAAGGCAAGCAGATTTACAAATAATCCTGACGAAAACTTCACTTCGACTGCTATCGCATTATTGTAAACACAGAGCAAACATTACATACGAAAGCGCACATGGCAATCGGAATGTGTGATGAAAAAGATAAAAACCTTTGGCTTCGAAAGGAAAGAACCAATCTCAAGTGTAACAACGAAGTTTGTGGGGTCGGGGAACTTGAAGACTTGTACTTGTGTTTCCTCGAAGCCACGCGACCGTCTTTACTGTGATCCAACTTTGCTCTCTTCTCACAAGAGGCACAAAACCTGAATACAGCTGCGTTGGTCGCAACTCTAAGCGCCATTTCCAAGTTTCGCAACACAGGGCTCGGAGAGAATCCCTCCCTGCCTCACTGAAACCTCGTTTGTTCTTACGCTGCCAGGAAAAAATGTGTTCTACATGAGTTGTAAGGGTAAGTCACCAAATGGGTTCTTTCGCTTACATAATTTTACGAGAGTGGCAATACCGTGATCCGCCGTTCCCCAGATCGATGGTTTTTGACAAGGCTTCAGAGAGCCTGTGCCTAGAGATATCTGAACAAAGCCCCGGCGGTATTCATATTCAAACACGAAGTTCGAGGACTATTCCATAATTCCATCTTCCCTTTCAAAGCGCGCCGACCGACAATCGATATGGGCCTCTTTGCCACCGATAATACCTCAAATTGCGTGGCTGTCCGACGCTCGCCACTGCTTAAGCCTGAATCAAACTTGTATCACTGTTGTCTATTCTTTTCACCTCCCCTTGACTTGCCCCTAAACACGTTACTGGGATAATGTCCCTTACGACGATCAAACCTGCCTTGCAAAGTATCGCACCGCTCAGATTGCACGACGACGTTCTATCCTTCCTCAACGCCCATAGTATCCGATACGTTCGAATTCAATGGGCAGATCTCACCAATCAGGTTCGTTGCCGGATCTTGTCGGTATCCCACTTCCGCAAGCTTCTCGCCTTGGAGCGACCTGGCGTCACAATGATTAAGGGAGCTCTCGCACTCGTAGTCCTCCAGCTCCCACCCGGTTTCGGCCCCGTCGGGGAGTACATTTATGTCTTCGATCTCTCTTCCTTTCGCCCTTGTCACTATGCTCCCGGGCACGCCGTCTTCCTCGGATTCTTCCAAGAGAAGGCGTCTGTTCCGCGACCAAGTGGACCATCGTTTGAAGTGCCTTCCTGCCCTCGTACTGTCTTGTTGCGGCTTGTCAAGTGAGTGGTTTTGGAGATGGTTGACGTGACTGACATCACCACCAGGTACACCGCGGAACAGCTCGGGATCCAATTTTTGGTCGGATTCGAAACTGAATTTGTTCTTCTCAAATCAACTAACCCTGTCATCCCCGTGAACGATCATCAATGGTCCACCACCCGCGGCCTAACTACGGGAACCGTCGAGGCTCGAGTACTGGAAGAAATCGCCGATGTCATTCAACAGGACGGTATCGAGCTGCAGATGTACCACACGGAAGCTGCACCAGGCCAGGTTCGTCCATCTCGCCCAGTTGATATTTCTCCCTGTTATCACTGATACTTCGTTCCTGTAGTATGAAGTAGTCACCGGGCCCATGTCTCCATTAGAGGCTGCGGACGCCCTTGTCCACACGCGTGAGGCCGTCTATAATATTGCAAACAAGCATGGTCTCAGGGCTACATTCGCCCCCAGGCTGGCCCTAGACAGTTGTAAGTAATTGAGTACGTACATTGTGTGCCCGTCAACGTTCTGATCGAAATGGTAGGCGGGAGTGGTGCTCATATGCATGTTTCGGTACATGGGGAGAGGCCAGGCACTTCCACTTCCGAGTTCCTCACTCCCTTCGAGTCCGCCTTCCTGTCCGGTCTTATGCACCATCTACCTTCCGTGATCGCATTGACGATGCCTCTCCCAGCTTCCTATATCCGAATGGCGGATGGGATATGGTCGGGGGGCACATGGGTGCATTGGGGGGTGGATAACCGTGAGGCGCCGGTTCGCCTCACGAACGTAACGTCGCCTTCCTCGCGTAATTTTGAGATTAGAACCATCGACGGAACATCGAACCCATACCTCGCTCTCGCAGGCGTCTTGGCGTGTGGCGTAATCGGTGTCCGAGACGAGCTTGCGCTCACGGTGAAAAACTGTGACACCCAGCAGATGGCTGCTGAGATGTCAGCGGCGGAGAGGGAGGGGTTGGGAATCACGAAACGCATGCCTTTGAACATTGACGAGGCGAGGCAGTACTTGGCCGTCGACGATGCTATCAAGGACGTTCTCGGTGTCGAGCTGGTAGAAACCTTTTTGCAGGCCAACCAGGTAACACGTGGCGTTGGTTTCAACTGATCGGGGTGCATCACTACTGATCTGCATTGATAACCTAGATTCTTGGGAAAGTAATCGATCGTCATGAAGGGGAATCGGAAACTCAAGCTACGGCACGTCTTGTCGAGAGTTATTAAGTTTGGTAACTCAAACGTCGATCTCAGTTGTAATTGTCTACTGTACAGTATATTGGTATGCTTACACAGTTTCTGTCAAGTTGGGCTTCAGGTTGCAATTGAATTTACTTCGGTGATCGTGATGTAGCTACATATACTGTGAGATTGTCCTCATCGAACGGACCTCCCCTCTCTCTGTTGAATGAAGCTAGTAAAACTGACTGCGGAGGAAATTGAATGACAGCAACAATCAATGAGTACTTATCAGCCTCCCCCACCACACCCGCCACCACCGCATCCGCCACCACCGCACCCGCCACCGCCGCACCCGCCACCGCCACCGCATGCGCTACCCCCTCCACCGCATGCGCTAGTTCCACCTCCACACAAGCCGCTCGCACATGCTGCACCCGTACATGCCCCCATACAACCTCCCACACCCTAGACGCATCCACGCCAGACTCGTCAACTCGTCTCGCCACGTAACAATATAAAAAAAACTTACTGTCGCACACGCGCCGTTGTCTAAAACAAACGGCACAGTGACGCAAGACGTCCCCACCCACAGCGGGACAGGGTAGAAAAACGCGAGCTCATGTGTTTGCGTTTGCGTTTGCGTTTGCGTCCGCGTCTGCGACGGCGTGCGGTTGTACCGCAGCACAGCGGGCACAGCCTTGCCCTTGCCATTGTCCATGGCATCGAGTGCCTCTCGGCGCCGTCGTCGCTCAGCTTTTTGTCGTCTTCGCTCCCGTGCCCGCTCGGATGCATTCCGGTTGTGACTGGGATAGACGGCATTGTGATCACTGGCGTGTGTCCCAGCTGCTGCGTCAGGTGGTGGCTGAAGGACATCGAGTTCGTTGGCTGTGCGATGACGGTGCAGAGACAAGGCATGTCGCAACCGCTGGCCCAGCTTCGTGCCAGGGAGAGGACAGCCGCAGTAAGTATACGGGAGACTGTATCGATCCTGGTCAGTCACTCAACCATTAGCGTCCTGTCTTGCACTGGGTACCACCCATCGACATGTACGCACTGTCCAAGCACGACATGTGACGTCGAACGCTGTTGCGAGATGATCTTCGTCCACTTTGTCGTCGCTGATAGGAAACGATTCTCTCCAGCACCATCACAGTGCAAGTCAGGGGTGAGTACTTACTGGTCAACGTATCGACCCACGACCCGTTTGCATTCTATATGATAAAAACTCGCCCTCAGTTGGTGTGTATGCCACGCAAGATCGATGTCGAGCGTTGGAACGAAGAACGACCCAGGAGCATCAGCCATTAGCCCCAAGAAGCTGTAGGGAAAAAAAAGATTGAATATGCGACAGAAAGCCACCGAGTCATACGCACGCATGGTATCTTGCAACGCAGTGTTGTAACACGACCATCTCCTCTTCGTCGGCAAAGAACTCGGGATCCGTCCACCCGAGATCAACCATCTTGCCCACGAATGATCCTTGCCGCAGTACCTATTACAACCGTCCGTTGAGCGGGGTCACGGGAGCGAAAGAAGCAGGGAACGTTGCGACTGACAGCGCCTACGAGATCGATCGAGAATGGTCGGTCATCTATGTATGCGCTCTGGATTCTCCTCCCTCTGTGATAAAGTTAGACAGGTATTGGTCGACCAACATTAGGCATACATTCTGCGCTGAATCTTCCCGTTCAATATCCCGGTCAGTAATGCGGGGTTAAAGTTCAACTTCTTCATGATTTCCTTGACGGTGAACGGGTTTAACACAGAGAGTTTACCCGCTGCCATGACACGTTTCTTGATGAGTGTACCACGAGCAGCGTCACGCTGCTCATAAGGAGTATGCAGGGTTCCGCTGTTTAGACGTAAATAAGCTCACTGCAGAGCCGCAGAGTAGGCTGGAGGTGAACGTACGCGAGGTATCCATAGCCATTCACGACATCATTCGCGAACTTGTAAAGACTCAACAGATCCTTCTTGAGTGTCTTCCCACACGACGTACAACTGGCAACGAAGTTGCTTTGCGCATACCCCGATCCATTTGGACCAAGAAATGCTATGTGCTCGTCAGGTGCTCTCACAGAAACGGGTAATTTAACGGTGCTCACGCACGACCATCCGGTGCTCACAATATGGGCACTGGATCTCTCTGTGTGATACAACTGCTGCCGCATCCAAGGGGTCATACGGAGTATCTGTGCGGCGCTCCCAGTTGCGAACTCGATCAGAGTGGGGCGAACTTGTGATCAGGAGATCAGGAGATTCCTGCAACAGCCTTCAACTGGAGGTATCTAATCAGGTAAAACCACCTACGATGTTGGCGGCGAGATACTCCACAAGATCTGACAAGTGACGCAACTCCGATATACGTTGGGTGTCTTCTGCATACCATCTATTCAAGATGGTCATTCACAACAGATGGCAGACGTCAATGAGAAATTCGTACATTGGATTGAGAAGATAAGCGTGCCAGACCATGAGCACGTCGATCGGGGGAAGAGCCAACTCAACGTTCGCGGAGGACCACCCGCCGAGACTGCTGCACCAACGCTGAAACCTCGAGAGAGGGATTCAAGCTCAAATTTGGAAGATATGGGACATCTGGAACGAACCTCTCGACTGCGATGTTCACAAACCAGCCCCAACGTCTCTCTGGCTCCATTGCGCGGACGTCAGTCGGAAACCGTGGCACGTTATCGGATTCCACGATTACGCGGAGGTTGTGAAATGCACGCAACATAGAGAGGTGTCCTTTGAGTTGTTGGGGTTGGA
>QFEM01002959.1:0-11793 GCA_003316205.1 Boletus bicolor
AAATACAAACATAACTGCAATATTTTTGATAAAATTGAAGAATGTTGCTTAAAATTTATGAAAAATAATGGAAAAATAGTGGAAAAATAGGGGAAAAAATATAGCGTACATAGGGGGTGGCTGTGCAGCAAAAAGACCGGTTGCAACCGGTTTTTTTCAGTCTTTATTTTTTTTTCAAAAACGAAAAGACTGGACTGAGACTGATTGTAACTCAAGACAACTGCAACTGCAGTCCAGTTGCAAAGAGAATAAAGTCCAGTCCAGTTGCAGTCTTTTTGCAGTCTGGCAACTGGACTTTCAAACACTAACAATAACAGATGTCTACTACTACTCTGGAGTTCCCATGTCCCGGAGTTCTGAATCTCCTGTCAGAGTTGGTGGTATTTTGTCAAACATCCATCAAGGCCAGTATAGACTAACAGACAAGACATTCACTCACTCCAGGTTTCTCTCTGAGAGAAACAAATTGAATGCCTGATGTCTTGAAACCAATTGTCTGTGGTGATTTGTCGGTTATACTGATCAGTTATGAAATGACAATGCGATAATTTTCACCTTATCTTTTACCCCTTTCTGTTATCTTATCTTATCTCAATCTTATCTAATCTTATTGCAATCTCTCCAGAACATTCAATCTATGATAACACCCATGACATCATCTTAGATAATCTTCTAGTACATTCTACTTCCCAGGCCTGCCCTAAAGCAGTCCAGTAGTATAAGTAGTCATTCAGAGTCATGTATGTCTTTAGTTTCGGAATTCCATTTCTTTCTCTCAAATATCGCACTTAGCGACTCTTGAGTTTTTGTGGTCTTTTCATAATTCCGAAACTACTTCTTCATCGCCGACCTCTTCGGTCCCCAATGCCCCTTCGTCGTTACCCTTACTACTTTCGCCTATTGATGCGCACTTCACTGCATTGCTGTTTACTTCACCCTTCCTCCTCTTCCTCTGCCCTGAGTACTTCTACTCGCAGTGTGCATAAATTGTGCCCTTGAGAACACTGCCGCAAGAGTACTTGGTCAATAGGCTCTAGGACACCGTTGGGATCTGCTGTGTGTACCTGTGGGTTGACTCTTGAGATCATTGGTTTTGTCTCCTCTCTCTCTGCTGTCCCACCTTCCATGTTCTGCGCTCTTTACGTAGGCACAATGAGAGCCGCGACCTCAGGCTTAAGAGGAATAGGTTATTGGCACCTGACGCCAATGAGTAGAGCACTTGCCCCATGCTCATCTATATGGTTGTCCACTGTCTAAATACGGATAAAGTTGCTACCAGGCATAGAGCACTAGCTCCCATTGTCCGTTGAGTGCCTAATGGTCCATATGCTGGTTCTACGCTAGTGAACCCAGGTTCTCGTGATCACCTGTGATGTCATGACTGATGAGGGCAGTATTCCCTTGTGCTGTAGTAAAGCACTTCCGGTCCCTCCATCCCCCAACTCCATTTGCTGCAGGAGCATTACAGAGACATCATTTTCCTGCCCTTGGTCTTGAGCATAGGTGAAGACAGACCAGTAACCTGCATGCTTGGACTCTGCATCCCTCAATCTCGTGTCCCCAAACACGAGCTAGTCTACTTCACTGCCGCCTTCACGCTTTATTGGCACGCCGAAGCCTCCCTCCCAAACTCCCCTGCCGCTAACTCCAGCAGTATTCACGCATCTGGTTCCATTGGTCATAGCAGCAGCGTTACATGTACTCCCAAGAACCACTCCCCATCATCACCATGGCCGTCTTCCCCATTGTCCTTGCTGTCATCTTCCCGACTTCTCTGTTGGTATCCATCGGGCTCATCTACGTAACCCATAGATGATCCCAACCCCCTGCCCAAGATGACAAAAGTTTCCAATCACCCAGCCCCCTCTAGGTCAAAGAGAAAAGGTCTCTGGTTCCACTGCAATAAGCAGCAAATGGACAGATATCCATTCATCTTTGAGCAGGAGCGACATCACATCTTCTACAACCACTTCCGCCCATACCTCTGCCCCCGCTCGGTACTCCGTCCCCCCAAGCGCTATGTCAGGTAATACCTCCCATCTGTATCTGCGCACTTCGTGCCCTTCGCCCTGGATTGAGGTCTAGTCGCCCCAACCTCAATCTGCCCTCACATCCATGTCAACCCTCTCAGCTGCACTAGAGGATGTGACTATGGAACCCTCTCACCATGCCTGCACTCCCCTCGCATGCCCACCGCCCATGCCTAGAGCATTCTTGGCAGTAGGAGCAATGAGGATGAGTGTGTATACCGCTCTCCAAGCCACTCATCCTAACTTCACGTGGGCCATGTGGAGAGATTAGTTTATGTGAGACCACCCAGATGTTCAACTTCCAATGGATGCCCCCACGGACCACCACCCCTCCTCAAACCCTCCATGTCACTCTCCACCTAGGGGCCCATTACATGCACCCCCTAGAGCAGGACCTCCTAAGCCACCGAGCCCTCCCAGCTCTGGCTCCAATCCTGGCTCATAGAGCCCCAGCCCTTTCTGGGTAGCTCCTCCATGGTGACCTGACCCCAAAATCAGGAAGTTGATCTATGCCAAGCTGGCAGCCTATGACGGCAACAAGGAGAAGTTCGTATCCTGGTGGAGGACAGTCTCTGTATACCTGCATGGCTTCAAGGTAGACCCCTCAGACCAACAAAAAATCCTTATCACCCTCTTCTACATGACCAGTGATAACCCCATGAGCTGCTATGCAGATCTGATGGTCACGCTGAAGAATGACAAGAAAATGGGGTTCAACTACTTTGTAGATGAACTCAAACACGTCTTCTAACCAGCTGGCTTGAAGCGACGAGCACAGACCAAGCTCTTTGCGCTCAAGCAGGGCACCAACATGGTGGAGGACTACTTCACCAAAATGCACCAGCTGGCCATGGAGGCCAAATACAACGAGCGACACAATGCTTGTACCCTCGTTGATCTCATCCACCAAAACGCCCGCCAAACCTTGGTGAACCACGCCGAGGACAACAACCATGCACTGGTTGAGAGTGTCCATATCTGGGAGTAGGAGTGAGCCCTCCAGAAAACTGAGGAGATTCTCCGAGAATGGAATGAATGGGCACAGGCTATCTGCCCAGCTGTTCCCAGCCAATCGCACTTTGTTCTGCGGAACCCGCAGCCCCATTACGCCCCACCTGCCGGCCCTCCACCTCAACCAGCTGCTGCGAATGTCCCACACCCAAATGCCCCCAGCGTATTCCCTGGACATGGAGCTCCTATGGAGCTTGATAAGGCATGTGCCGCAGGAGTTTGCCAAAGGTGCGAAAAGCTGTGGCTTTGTGCGGAACACCCCCCTCATCCTCGTGGTTCTTAGGCAGCACGCACAGTCCAGTGGGGTGGCCAGACCATCTCCCCCAACCAGTTTTCTCAATTATGCGCTTTGATGAATCAAGCAGAGACCCCAGAGCAGGTTCAGGAGGAACCACCGAAAGAGGTCAAGGAAAAGTCAGACTCAGACTCAGAATCGTGTTTTCAAGTTGTACAGTAGATACCAGCTGTTCTCCTGTACCATCACCTAAGTCATTGCCATCCTTGAATCAATATACAATTTTGCCATGCAATGACGAGGCTGAAAACTATAACACCCAAGTGAATCTCCCTGTTTTGACTTTAGATGTTGTCAGAACAAAAAAGGAAATACCGCTTCCCGTGCGAGGATCTCCAGGTGTGGCTGGATATGATCTGTACGCTGCAGAAGACACAGTAGTTCCCACTCATGGACATGCCCTGATTTCAACCGGGCTATCTATGAAAATCCCACCAGGCCATTATGGCCGATTCGCCCCAAGAAGCAGGTTAGCTGTAAAAAAGAAGCTGACCATAGGTGCTGGTGTAATTGACAGCGATTATTGAGGAGAGGTCAAAATCCTCATGTTCAATCTGTCATGAGAGGAATTTGTGGTGAAAGCTGGTGAGCAAGTAGCACAACTGATCCTCAAGAAAATCTCGACACCACTGGTAAGAGAAGTAAAATCCCTCAATGAGACCAAACAAGCGGACAAAGGGTTCAGAAGCACCGGGACTTCTTCAATAGGCGGTCCAAAGGAGGCATCACCTTCTCCTGCCAAGAACCAAAGGAGCCGGAGTTCCAACCATTACTGGATGAACATGGTCGACCCCTGGACCATCCAATGGATGAAGGCTCAGGTAGAGAACCCAGATACTGCAAAGAATCTCAGACACCTGAGGTCTTTCATCCATGAATCCAGGAAGACCAAAGTCACCCCCGATCTACTCACGAATCTAAAACAGATGAGCGACTCCAATGCACACTGGATCTTGAGGGATCTGCAAAGACCCCCCAAGTATAAGAAGGCATCGGTCAGAAAGAAGAGAAACTCCCTCGAGGTACCCGCAACTCTACAGATGTCCAACGGCACCAGCGCAGAAGTCAAAGCACTAATAGACTCTGGTTGTACAGGATCTTCGATCCACGAGAAGTTTGTGGCTGAGAAGGGGGTAGTAACCCACACCCTCCCTCGCCCAATGTCAGTCTATAATGCCGACGGATCTCTGAATACCTCAGGTAAAATCGAGAAATTTATCATTGTCGAGATGCAGATCAAGGATCACAAGGAGCAAATTGCCCTTGCTGTCACAAACCTTGGTCCCAATACAATCTTCTTAGGGTATGATTGGCTGAAAGCCCACAACCCTAGCACCAATTGGAAAACTGGACGAATGTCCTTCCGATGCAAAGAAGATCACATGCCACAGTTGGAAAGCTGTGATGACAATGATGATAAAGACACCAACTTCCACCTACATAATGGACATCGGCTATTCAAACTCAATATGGAGAGCTACCTCCAGAACACTGCAATGGACATAGCCATGAAGGACTTCACAACCAAAAAGAAGAAAACCTTTGAGGAAGCTGCTCCGCAATATGTACATGACTACGCTGACATATTTGCAAAGGAGAGCTTCGACGAACTACCTCTGAGATGCCCCTGGGACCATGCCATTGAACTCCTTCCAGGAGATCACACAGTAGACTGCAAGGTTTACCCACTAAACCCCGGTGAGCAAGAGGAGTTAGACAAGTTCCTTGAAGAAAACTTGAAGTCTGGATGCATCTGCCTGTCAAAATCTCCATTTGCCTCCGTGTTCTTCTTCATCAAAAAGAAGGACAGCCACCTCTGCCCAGTACAAGATTACCGGAAATTAAATGAAGTCACCCAACATAACTGATACCTGTTACCCCTAATCACTGAATTGGTGGATAAACTCAAGTCCACCAAGTATTACACCAAATTCAATGTACGGTGGGGATACAACAATGTGTGGATGGCAGAAGGAGACAAATGGAAGGCCACCTTCTGAATGAACAGGGGTCTCTTTGAACCCCTGGTGATGTTTTTCAGGTTATGCAACTCTCCGGCCACCTTCCAGACAATGATGAACTCTCTTTTCCAGGATCTGATCAACCGTGGGATTGTGGTTGTCTATATCAATGACATCATGATCTTCATGAAGACCCTAGAGGAACATTGCAAGGTGGTACACAAGATACTACAAATACTAAGGGATAGCCACTTGTACCTATGTCATGACAAGTGTGACTTCAAAGTCCAAGAAACTGAGTTCCTTGGTTTAGTAGTATCTCAGAACGAAGTCAAGATGGACAAAAAGAAGGTCGCAGCAATCAAGGATTGGCCAGTTCCAACTTTGAAGAAGACCCTGAGAGGATTCTTAGAGTTCCTCAACTTCTACCGATGGTTCATCAAAAACTTCACCCAGATTGTGTGACCTCTAAGCGCGCTCACGTTGGTAAAGAAGGACTTCAATTGGTTGCCAGCTTGCCAGCAGGCCTTCGAACAGCTCAAGGAGACAGTGTCCACAGCCCCTGCTTTGGCCATGCCCACTGACAACGACCCTTTCTGCATTGAGACAGATGGATCGGGAATTGGAATTGGAGTGGTGCTATCCCAATGCCAAGAAGGAGTGTGGCACCCAGTCGCTTTCATCTCCAGATCACTCAATGACACAAAGTGTAACTACCATGCCACAGACCTGGAAATGCTTGTGGTCATCTTCGCACTCAAGGAGTGGCGACAATATCTCCTCAAAGCTATCCATCCCGTCAAGGTCTTAATGGATCACAAGAACCTTGAGTTCTTCCTTAAGCCTCAAGACCTCTCCTGCTGTCAAGCCAGATGGCAACAAATCATCCAGGAATACAAGCTGTCATTCAGCTATAGACCTGGCAAAACAAATCCAGCCGATCCTCTGTCCAGAAGGCCAGATTATGAGAAGGGGGTAAACACCAATAATCACCAGCAGATTCTTTTGCCTGACTCCCTTTTCATAAAAGCAGTAGCCTCTTCTAGCATCCTTGATCACATCAAGAAGCTCCAATACAAACTAGAGTGCTTCATGAAAGAAGGACTAAAGAAGCCAGAATCTTCCTGGACCAAGAAGGACGATCTCATAAGGTGGAAAGACCTTATCTACATCCCCAATGACGTCAAACTTCACGAAGAGATCATTAAGGCCAACCACAATCACCTGATCTCAGGTCATCCCGGTGTAAGGAGGACTCACGACCTAATCATGAGCGAGTACTACTGGCCCTCCCTGCAAAAGGATGTAGAGGAATACGTAAAAGGATGCAACACGTGTCAAAAGGTGAAACCCAAGACCACATCAATGCAAACACCATTACATCCGAACGAGATCTCCTCGGCCCCCTGGGAGATCATCTCAGTAGACCTAATCAGACCACTACTGAAACAACCCTAAAGCCTAAGCTTCTTAGGTTGCACTAGAAGGTATAAACCACTTGGAGAGGGGATGAGAGAATGAGTTTGCACTCAAGGATCTTTAGGGGAAAGACCAAGAGAACTGAACTGGAGTTCTCTGGCCGCTAATTGCAGTCTTTATATACTACATGGATGTTTGTACATATTTGGTACATAGGGCATAGGGTTACCATAAGAAACCGTACAGCCATAAGGGCTGTGTAGAATGGAAGCATAGATATAAGGCATAATGGAAGAAAAGCGTGAACATGTGGTGATGCATGAGGCATCACAATGGAAGGTTAATAATAGCTAGCACAGCACAGAGATTAAAGGAAGGCTGTGATGGTGATAAGAGGATCATAGATCCATGAGAAAAGATGATAAGGCAATGGGGAATTCCTAAGATAAAGATAAGTGTGAGTTTAGAGATGGATCCCCTTGCAATAAGATAAGATAAGATGAAAAGAGAAAATATACTAAGTCCGTTGAGTTGAGACTGTTACAACTACCGCAATCACAAGGGAAGAACATCATCCTTGTGATTGTAGACCGATTCTCCAAGATGTTCCACCTAATCCCCACCACCAACACGGTCACCTCTCAAGGAGTCACCATGCTGTTTAGGGACCATGTGTTCAAACTGCATGGAGCGCCCAGAAAGGTGATATCTAATCAGGGCACCCAATTCATCTCGTCATTCATGTGGAATCTATACACCCTGTTGTGGATAGAAGCCAACCCATCCACAGCATACCACCCACAGACAGATGGCCAGACCGAACGGATCAATCGAGAGATTGAAAAATACCTCCGCATTTATGTAAACCACCGACAGACCAACTGGGCTGATTGGCTCCCTATCACCGAGTTTGCCCACAACTCCCAGACTTCTAGCGCCACCAGAACTTCCCCGTTCATACTCAACTTCGGACAACAGCCAATAATACCCACAAAGAAGACTGAAGTCCGGAACGAGTTGGCAACAGAGTTTGTAGAGCGGATGAAGTCAAGCTTCAAAGTAGCATGAAAAGCGTTAGAAAAAGTGGCGGAATTGATGAAGACGTCTCACGATAAGGGGACCCACAAGATCATAGAGTACTCCATGGGTCAGCAAGTCCTCCTCGAGGCAAAGAACATCAAAACAGACCAACCCACAAAGAAGTTCAACGATAAGCGATATGATCCCTTTAAGGTCAAAGCGAAGGTTGGAGTAGTGGCATACGAGCTAGAACTACCGAAAACTTGGAAAGGAATCCACCCAGTCTTTAATGAATCACTCCTCACTCCCTACATCACCAGGTCTTATCTGTCCCAAACCAAGCCCAAGCCTCTGCCTCCAGTTATCGTCCAATATGAGGAGGAATACGAGGTAGAACAGATTGTGGACTCCCAATGGAAGTGAAACAAAACAGAGTAATTGGTGCACTGGAAGGGGTACCCCTGAGAAGAACACACTTGGGAACCCAAGTCCAATCTCACCCATGCCACCAAAGAAGTTGAGAGCTTCCATTGGAAACACCCAGAAGCCATTTGAGCTGTGGTAGCTGCTGCTTCGCACGCTCCAGCTGAACCGTGCAACTGTTCCCCCTGCATCAGAGGTACTCTATTCTTCTCCATCCCAGTTTCAAATCCCTTGCCGCCTCACTCAACCGTCTCCCCAACTCACTCTTCAAAATCCCTCTACCTGGCTTATTCTGGTCGACCAGGAGTTCAACCCCTAAGAAGGAGGTTATGAAACGACAACACAATAATTTTCACCTTATCTTTTACCCCTTTCTGTTATCTTATCTTATCTCAATCTTATCTAATCTTATCACAATCTCTCCAGAACATTCAATCTGTGATGACACCCATGACATCATCTTATATAATCTTCTAGTACATTCTACTTCCCAGGCCTGCCCTAAAGCAGTCCAGTAGTATAAGTAGTCATTCAGAGTCATGTATGTCTTTAGTTTCAGAATTCCATTTCTTTCTCTTGAATATTGCACTTAGCGACTCTTGAGTTTTTGTGGTCTTTTCAAGTTACATCCCAATGATTCATGTCTGCAAATAAATTGCCGGGTAAATCTAATCAGAGCAGAGAATTCCACAAAGCCATCATGGCATGCAGCTTTGTGCACAACATTATGGTCACAACTGCAAATATGATGAGGGGTTCTAAGATTAATTCTTTCCAATAGAAAGAAATTTATGACTTAACGGAGAATGGGGTGTGGGAGTGTCATACCCAACACATCTTTCAGGTGGGTTGTGTTACAAACTAAGCCTAAACTGAGGAGAGATCTGAAGGGGGAAGGTGACGAGAGTAACAGAAGAGAAAGGAAAGAGAACTCATGATGAAAAGAGGCGGTGGCATAAAACGGTGGCAGCCCGAGGAACCTCTTGCTTAGTCCATACCAGGATTTGACAACCCGACAATGGGAGATGACTCCGACGAATAAAACAATGGAAAAGAGGTGAGCAGAGACTAGCAGTGTCAACCAGGAAGGTAGTCCACAGAGTAGGTTCCAAAGACGACTAGAATCGAACTAGCGATTCCAGCATCCAAGGGCTGTATATATAGTGAACTAGTAGTACATGGGAAAGTATACAGGGGTATAGGGGAAAGGGGCATAGGGTACGACATGCATGGGAATACCGAGGGGATAGAAGCAAGTCATGGGAAGAAACAGATATAAAAGGATTAGGGGTAAACAGAGATTAAATAGAAGAAGCGGAAATGAATACTGCATCTGATGTGTGAGGTATGACGTCAATGATGGCTGATAAGAGATAGGGAGGTCCAGACCGAAGTCTAGACTGATGATGTCATGGTCTGCGGTGATAAGGAAGGAAGAGATAAGATCAGATGATGTATCACGTAAGGGGAAGAGCAGAAGGTCACGTAATCATGAAGGTAGAATCATCTGATGAATGAGTGTAAGTGGTCATGTGATCGTGGGAGAAGTCACATGATGCGAAAAACGAGAGGAAAAAGAGGAGAGTTATAACAGGTTGGATGGGTTGGATGGATCATTTGGGATGAGTGGGTCGAGTGGGTCAAGTGGCACAAGTGTGGTGCATATTTCGCAATTGCCATGTATATTTTCTGTTTTATTGAGCAAAAACCATGTGGCTCAGCTCACCCAAGTCTTTCCTCTGTTCAGTAGGGCACAGCAATACTGCCACTTGCCTTTTTTGGCTCTGACAACCACAGCCACAACCTAATCACTGCAATTCGTATCAGTGGATTTTCAAAGTCACAATACAATTGAGAAAATTGAAGTTGGGTTTGTTATGGCCCATGCCCACAATTGTCCGTTCAGGGTGGTAGCACAGCCACCTCCTGCCACAACCATGCCGTGACTTGCCATATTGGGTAACTGCTTGAGTGCACTCAGTTGGAACAACTCAACACCAAAACTCAGTTGTTCTTTAAATCATTCAGTAGCTGTAGGTATATTTTTGATTCCAGTAGACACACATTTGAGGGGAAGTCTAATAGAGATGGTGTGTAATAGTAGACATTGCTTATCTAATCACATGAATCTTTGCACTATTGCTTTATTTTTTTTAAATAAAAATCACAATAAAAATAGGAGCAGGAGGCTGGAAATTGAGAGAACTTGAAGTAGGGGTTGGGTTTGTCAGCTGACCTGCCTGGGGCTGAGGAATGAGGCCATAGGTGGTCAGCTGACAAACCCAACCCCTACTTCAAGTTCTCTCAATTGGAGGTCTCCTACAGACCCAGCCTGGTGTAGGTTCTTGGGATTCAGCCTTTACCCTCCTATTGGACCAAAGGTCCAATAGCAAGCTCTTGTGGGAATAAATCACCAAGGAGTCAGCAAGTTATGTACTGGGGAATAAGACCCAGGATCAACTTTGGTCATACCTAGGTTACTGCTAAATCTGATACCCTGGCACTTGAGTGCTTTGAGCCATGGCCACTATGTCCTACCCACAGGGACTGGCAAATGTCTTCTGTGGTTTATTAACCTCAGGGACTGTACAGGGTGGACACAGGTGACACCAAGCACTTCCTTGCAAGAGAACATTTCGCAAAGCATGTATGAGCATACTATGGATACAATTTGACAGTGTAATGTAGGGCAAGCGTCATGTAAGATTTCGCCCCTATTCACAGGTTGTTATAATATGAACATTTTCAAACTTTTTTGGACTTCAACTTTTCTCTTTTCCGTCACGTGATCTGTGCACGTGACCGTGGGAATCAGCACATGACTAGGTCTAGAACCTATGACGTCATACCTCATGGTACCCATGCCCCTTTAATTTCCGTTCTTCTCACACAGCCTCATTAATCTCCGCTTCTTCTTTTCCCGTGCCTGGCTTCTCCTATTAGTCTATTTATGGTAGTTCCTCTCACGCATAGCATGGTCTGTGCGCACGCCTGTAACATATATAAGCTAGCACTTTGCGACTGGAATCCCCAGTCTAATCCACTTCGTTGTTTGCTCTACTGGTCATTGCCTGGAGGACTTGTTCTTCCTTGTAGGCCTGCATCAACCGGATCCGGACTTATCCTCCACCCTCTTCTCTTACTTCGCCAGGACCAGTGTAGCCTGAAAGACGTCGAGCCTTGTGGTGTTTATTGTCGTTCATGATAGTATCATAACACAGGTCTTATCCGATATCGTCTCGCTACCTTAGCTAAGCCAAGGCAACCCTTAGCTAACTCTTCACCACCACAGTCTATTTATCACACCTCACACTCCATGCCAGTACACCGATATACTCTTTTCTCCTCTTATTTCCCCTTCTTCTCCTTTGCTTTTCATTATCTTATCTTATCTCAGCTAGATCCGAATTCCTTCGCTATCTACAGTATTAGTGATAACCAATTACATCATCCGGTATCACTGTCATATCCCGTAAATCTCCACGAGTCCACCTCCGACACCTCTGACACCTCCGGTGCTGTACGCACCAACTCCAGACCTATATTGTCTATATCGCAACTCCAGTCCCCCGGAGTTGCCCCTCCGTTTCATCTATCCTGTAAAGTACATTTCCAATACCTTCGTTATACTCTG
>QFEM01002965.1:0-14105 GCA_003316205.1 Boletus bicolor
AGACCTGTGGGGTATCGAGCTGGTCGTGGGTGCTATAGCAGTCATACTAGTTTGGCCAGTAAAGGTGACGTGTTGCTGGAGAGGTTCATAAGGGTTGTATGGAACAAAGCCAGGGATGTGCACTCTGCGAGACATGAGGAGGGGTGGGGCCATTGGTAAGGTCGATGAACTGGGGATCGACGCCGAGCAAGGCGGTCGCGGCTGGGATGAGAATGAGCTATAGCATGGCGGCATGGACTCACGGTTCAGGGGGGATCAAGGTTGCGAGACGTTTTGAGGGATATCTTAGATACGGGTGATGTCAGGGTCGCCATCAATTGTCAACCAAAAGCCATCAGCGAGAGTGAACCCCCTTATCGGTACTGAACTGATCAACTTGAACAATAAACTACTCTCTACTGAGCCTTCTCAGATTTCGGTTTGAGGTGAGCGCCAGTGGTTGTGGAAACAGCGGTGAAAAGAACTATGTAATGGTGCGCAATTATGTTTTGAGTCATGGTACCTTGCATCCAGAATGATGCTACCTCCCTCGCAATATAAATGCTGGGTCGTGGAAGCACACCTCTCCCTAATCCAATCTTGGAATTGATACCATAAAGGTAAAGTTCTTGATGAGCTCCGCCAGCACTGCCTGGAATGAGAATCAGTCACCACGACCTCACCCGCGCACTTTGAGCTCCGTCACTGCAAAGTTCTTCCCCAAACACATCCTCGGCCCATTTACAAACGTGAGCAGGTGTCTGATGTCCCTGAATTTCTTTGGACTTGGCAGGTATCCCATTCTAACCGTGCGCATTCTCGAGCCATCGACTTGGCCAGAACATTTTCGCGTCCTCAGCCCGAAATACAATTCAAGGGCGGAATCGCCCTTGACTGAAATAAAGGACTGCAGGAGCAGAATCCACGATGTGCTTTCGAAGGTACCCACCAATAGTCAGCCTCAGATTCACTCTTTTTTGCATGTACTCCTCATTTTCGCGGTTGCAATGGCCTTGCGACTTGGAGATCGGCCCTTCTGCGATATCTTGGCCAGCTCTCTGGTAGTCAGCTGACGTCGCGAATTGATCCCTGTCAACAGTGGAACAAGGCCGTCCGGTCAACGGTACGGATGATTCACTTTTCCTGGGTGTTCTCATATGTGCTAATAGTCCACTCCCTTCAGTGTTTTTGAAGTACTCACTGTGCGCGCTCCGAGCCCTCACGATCAGCACACCCCCACTTTTTCACAGAACATACCGCACGCGTACCTGAAGAATAACCTCCGATCTCTGGAATTTCCGCTGTGGCTGTGACCAATATGTCAAAAGGCACCGGAACTAACTGATTTAAGGCGATTCAGTACATTACATGGAACAGGCTGGTGCCATCTTGGAAGAGCACGGGAATTGTGTGTACAACAGGAACCTGTCAGTGTCTTGTCCAAACAGGGAATTCTGGGCTGAAGGTCTCCTAACTACAAACAGCTCCACCCGGTGGATGAACGCCTTTGGCTTCTCAGCGCAGCTCACAACACGAGCGTAAAATGTTTGCAGTGTGGTCTTATTATTTCGGCTTTGAGCAAGGTTGGCGTAGCGCTTCCCTAGCGGACGAAGCGAAACGATGGTTTGAGTACTCTATCCTCTGCCGGTCTATCCCAGACGGCATGCTACGCACGAAAAAGGTACCTATGTCAAACAATGGAGGCGAAGCACGCTCACAACGCAGCGCCGGCTCTGTTATTATCTTCAGACATCCAAAGATCATACCGAACTACTGACGCGATATACCAATCGACATTTACGTTTACTCATTTGATGACAACTCGTGCCGTGCCACTCTCCGCGTGTCACACGTTTGTTATGCTCTTTTGTTTTGGCCGCGATACAATCCGTGTTATCATTGTTCCCCATAGTCTCTCGGCTGGTACAGCAACACCGTGACACGTCCACGATTGTTCCCTGCGACCATGTATTCGCTTCCAGTAGGAAAATCTATCACGGTGACCTGGCCCAAAGGAGCACCCATCGTTTGCCAATTTCCACAGGCGATAAGATGCGGGACATGGATTTATCGCTTGTACGTTCTCAATATCTGGTTATGATGATGGGATTGGCCTGTACGGGTTGACTCATCTACAACGCTATCATGTTTGTTTGGGACGGTCTAATATCTGTGTCATCTTCCCTCGCATCTTTCCGCCATGAAATTTGCAGTACAGTTTGGCATAACTCATGTGGGCACACGAATCTCCTAGAGGATGGGTCGTGAACTTGGAGCCTCATCGCAGTAGATGACAGCTCTGAAGATCCATGGAGGAAAGTCAATAATTTTGTCGTCACGCACTGTTATCAATCCAATAACCCTCTTTGGCGCCAAAGCTATTTACGGCGGCAAATTCATCAAATGCTCCTTGAGTGGACTACCAGATAAGGTTTTCATTTTCCATCTTCATCTTGGGGGAATCGTTGTTTTCTCACTGTGGAAAGCTCCCTGCTTGAAGGCTACAGGAGAGGTCAGTTACCAGGATTGGCTCTATGCTACAGTATATCGGAGATCCTGTCGCTCCATTCTAATTAGACTGCACCACCATTGAATCCGTCCTAATGAGGCAAAGAGCACCATCAAGCCGGACTGGCCCTCCGGGCAACCCAGCGAATCCAATAGTTTGTCTAGCCAAATGCTGCAAAAGTATAACCTGATCGCAATATCTCCCTCTTCAGAAGAAATACTTGGCTATTCATCCATCCGTCGAAAAGGGCTGCTCTGAAGTCCGCGGCCAAGCACCTTGTCAGGTATGGCTATTAATCGTGCCAATTAATACATGTACTGGTACTACATTGGCGCCGGCAGTCCTTCACGGAAACGTCTCGTGTTTGCTTGACTTCGTTTACTCCTCTGCTGATGAAATTTTTCATTAAAAACGAAACGCATAGGATTGGATATGGAGATGAACAAGGAAGAAAAGGAAAAGAGAAACGGGAACCCAAGGAGGCTTTCATTCCTTTGCTTCATGTTTGACGTTCGCTCCCAATCTGTGAAGAGTGAATATGGTTACGAAAAAATCAAACTGGACTCTTACGTTTAGACGACTTCCGCAACCTCGAGGGTCCTCCCGTTAACTTACATAGCATCTGCGCGACCGCAAAAAACCGACGGGAGGTTCGCAAGCGGCACAGCATAGGAAGAATGCACGAAAGAATCACTGTTTATTAGAAGGAGAAATGAATTGGTTATCTTTTCATTCAATTTAGTATCAGCGCGAGCGGACAAACCGGCGGGACACTTGCAAGGTGTGGTATGGGCCGGTTATCTTACTAAAAAAGAGAGGTCCAAAAAAGAGACGTTATCTAGCGGATCCCCCCTTTACGCCCCAACGAATGGTATCTGGTCCCCGTACTTCCATCCAACTTCCGTCTATCGACTCCGGCTTCGACTCCTTGGCTTCGACAATGGCTTCCCTCTTTGCCTCACTAGTCTACGTTCTAATTTTGAGGCTAATTTTGAGGCGCAATTTCTCAACGTACTACTTACTACTATATTCGTCTTGCAAACGCCCAGGTTCGTATATATACTCTGAGCAACCAGGCAATATGACCCAGCACTCAAGTCTACTTGTACTCACTCTAGTATTCAGCTCACAATGAAGCTCTCTTTCCTCGCTCAGTGCAGCATTCTCAAGGCTGCTGTGACCATTGCTGTCTTGATGTCTACCATGGTCAGTACTGAAACCACCATCCTTCTCAGTTTTGCTGACTCAAATGGTATCATGTAGGCTGTTGGTAGCGTCATTGCAAGGGACAGTGACTTGAACCCTGCCGACAAGGTGAGAATTTTCCTCGGACCATTCCAATCGCGCTTTCTCGCTCAACCCGTTGCTTCGCATGAAGGGTGTCTCCCCCTTCATTATGTCCAACGACGAAATGAAGTACTGGATCGCCAACACTGATGCTGAGCTCACCTTCATTGGCGACAGTATCAATCCCCTCTCTTCACGCTCTGCTCAGACCACCACGGTCACCTATTGCAGCAAGAGGATCGACAACGTTTGCAGAGGAGCCTGTACTGTTTACAACAGAGGTGCTACCTGTCTTAATGCCCCAGACACCAACTGTCTCGCAGCGACAAGGAATGTTGGGTTTTGTGACAAGAGTCAATGTACTGGGAGCTGCCATGAGCTTTCGACCTGTGGTACATCTTTAGGTGACGGGTACTGTTACACTCCAGGGACAAAATCGATTTCCGTCAGCAACCTTTGATCACCATCTGTCATTTGTAAGCCATTCTCCTTCTTGCTGTTTCACGTAGAGAACTGTACATTTGTGCTAACAATATTCTGGCTCAGGTCAACACTTCAGCCTGCCTGAATGTTGCATTCATCAGCAAATCATGACTTATAGGTCCCTAGCTGTGCAGTGCAGTACTTTTCTGTGCAGCACTGTGAGCACTGTGGAAGCACTGTAATGCACTGTACAGCACTGCACAGCTAGGGACCTTTCTGTATTATAAGTCATGATTTGCTGATGTTGCTTGCACTTGTATTTTTATTTCTGTTGAAATGATGATTGCAGATTGATTGCAGAGACTCGGATCCAAATGTTATTACCTCTGTGCCTCTTGTAGATGAATACTGAGAAGTCCTGGCTTGGTCAAGTATACAAAAGTAACCACCTGGCAATTTTTGTTGACTTTGCTTATCCTGTGTCTATAGCGGAGTATGACAATATGGTATTTTTTTTGACCTCGTCATTTTAGAAAACTGCAATAATTATTTTTCTGAGCGCCAGTCTCTGTTTTTCTGCCAGAAGCTCGACAACTTGAATAGCAGCAACAACGAAGAGCATAGTTCGACAGACTATAACGCCTACACTCTAGAGGATGAGTCAAGAATGAAGATTTATTTCATATGATTCCTCTAGGTGCGAGTGAGCCACAGTATGGCGGTGTGGACTCATAGTTCAGAGGGATTTTGGGGAGCAGTAATTGCAGGGTGGGAAAACCTGAGTCAGAGATGCTCGTATGAGGCTGAGTTTTGTTATTGGGGCTTTCAATAATCAGGTTAGTCCTTTCACATCTATGTAGTTTTGGAATTTGCTATTTACATGTACCTAACGGTCTAAGTCCAACTATATAATCCAGGTGTTCTGAAGAACAAAGAAGTGGACATTGTTGCAAAGCAGTGTCCCTTCCATCCGTGGCCCCACATTCGATCTCACCCTTTGGTCAGTCTAATTCTTGGGAATTGCCTGGATGCATCGATGATGCTGCGAATCCGTAAGTGGCAGGTGAACATATCCCAGCAGCATCCAATGCTTATTTACATTGCTTCACTGGTCTGTTATTTCTGATAGTCCATGACTTGTGTTCCATGCCATTGCAGAACCTGCCAGTGATTCTGTATCGCATCTCGTTTGTAAGTGTCTGCAACTGTACAAATACATTATCCTCTTCAATTCTTGCACTACCTCATTCTCACAACCTTCAACTGAATTCAGAAAACTGCCCATGGTGTTGACTGGACTTGGCATGGGCAGCCGAGTGCTACCCTGTGATGGTATTTCAGTATCCAATTAAAAGCAGGCAGTGAGCAAGACAGACATGAGGGACATGAACTGTGGAGGCAATAGACGTCAAAGCTTGGTGTCATTGGTAGGACTTGTTTAGATGTATTGAGCTTCAGATCTTCAGACCTGATCTAGCATTTACACATTACTCAAGACTCTGTCCCACCGCCTAAGGGGGTGGAGAGCGAGGTAACCCCACCGAGGTCGTCTTCGACGTGCACATGAGGGAGATGCAGACAAGGTCAGAAATGATATGTTTCAAGTGATTGTGAATCAGGAGAGTAGACGTTTGGTGGGCAGTGTTAAGCCCTTGACTAACCACTAGGCAATGCATCTAATGATCAAGCAACAACAACACAGACAGGAGCAACGAGAGTACAAGGCAGAACAGAGCCAAGTACTATAGTGGACAAGGTGTGGGTTTAACCACGAGTTTAAGAGGAAATGATTAGAATTCCAAAACTAGGTTACAACAAGTAAACTACTGGCTATATATATGGACTGCTGTTGGTTGAGGGCAGGCCCATAGAATGTGCTAGAAGATTACCTAATGTGATGTCACTATGACATCATAGCTCTGGAGCGTGGGGCGAAGGGGAAAACTAAATAAAGGTGAAACGAAAGAAGAAAGATGCAATCGGGGTAGATCGCCGATGCATGTGAAATGGTACTTAAATAGAAGTACAAGATGGAAAGAAATCTGGGTGAAGGGGAAACGAATCGAGATCTGGATCTTGGATCTGAGATCGGGATTTAGGAGAGACCATAATGAGAGGTCAGTGATAACAGTCCAAAGGGAAATGATAAAGGAAACTAAAAGAGGAAATGGGTATCGGGTATAAGGAATGGATGTCGGATCTAGCCGAGATAAGATAAGATAAAAGGAGTGACTGAAGTGAGGGGAGACGGAGAGGGGAACGGAGGCATAAATGAAAGAACCACAAAAAGAGCACAGTCACTAAGTGTGATATTGCGCCCAAAGAAATGGAATACCGAAACTAAGGACTATGTACATTGTTATAACTCCTCGCTTTTGCCCCTCTCTTTTCGCATCACGTGACTTTTCCCACGATCACGTGACTTTTCCCACGATCACGTGATCACTCACACTCGTTTATCAGGTGCTCTACTTTCCAATCACGTGACCTTCCGCTCTTCTCATCACGTGATTCCACCTGATACTTCCTTTCTCACCCCTTTCCTTATCTCGTAGACCCTGACGTCATCGGTCCAGACTTCGGTCCGGACTCCCTATCTCTTATCGCCCTATCTCTGACGTCATACCTCACACATCACACGCGGTACGCCTAGACCGCCTCCTGTCTTAATCTCCGTTCCACCTTATCCTTTTATATCCGTTTATTCCCATGACGTGTTCCTTATCTCCTCGGTATTCTCACACTACGTCATACCCTACGCCCTTTCCCCTTATGTACTTGTATTCCCATGTACCATAGCAATCACTATATATACGGTCCCCTGGACGCTAGGATCGCTAGTTCGATTCTAGTCGTCTTTGGGGCCTAGTTTGGCTTAACTTCCCCCCTGGTTGCACTTCTGGTGTCAACTCACCTCATTACCATTGGTTATCTTCGTTGGACACTTGGTCCCATCGTCGGGTCGTCAAAATCCCGGTACGAACTTAAGCAAGAGGTTCCCTCGGGCCGCCGCTGTATTTCGCCGCCGCCTCTTTACATCGCGAGTTCTCCTTTCATCTTCTCTTCACGCGTTACTCTCTATCCAATCCCCCTTCAGAACTCTCTTGGTCTTGGCTTAGTTCGTAACATACATGGAGGGATCGACTACTTATACTACTGGCTTGCTTTAGGGCAAGCCTGGGAAAAGGAATGTTCTGGAAGGTTAAGTAATATGACATCATGGTGACGTAGTTGTGACGTCATAGATGGAACGTTCTGGAAGAATCGTGATAAGATTAGATTGAAAGATAAGATAAGATAACGAAAATCGGTGGAAAGGTAAAGGGAAATAAAGAATTTTGACGCAGTCGTTTCATAACCCCCTTCTCAAGGGTCGAACTCCCGGTCGACCAGAATACCGTTGATGATGGGGTTAGAGCCGGGCAGGGGGATCTCGAAGAGTGAGTCCGGGAGGCGATTGAGTGAGGCGGCGAGTGATTTGAAACCAGGGTCAGAGAAGAGAGGGGTGTGGTGGACGCAGGGGGAGCAGTCGCATGGTTCGGCTGGAGCGCGCAAAGCAGCAGCTACAACGGCTCGAACGGCTTCTGGGTGTTTCCGATGGAAGCTTTCGACTTCCTTGGTGGCGTGGGATAAGTGGGATTTGGGTTCCCACGTTCGCTCCTCTCGGGGGTATCCCTTCCAGTGCACCAAGTACTCGGTCTTGTTTCGCTTCTTTCGGGAATCTACGATTTGCTCCACCTCGTATTCCTCTTCCTGCTGGACGATGATCGGCGGCGGGGGTTTGGATTTGGCTTGGGAGGGGTAGGATCCGGTGACGTAGGGCGTGAGGAGCGATTCGTTGAACACCGGGTGGATTCCCTTCCAAGTTTTCGGCAGTTCTAGTTCGTACGCTGCGACGCCGACCTTCGCCTTGACCTTGAAGGGGCCGTATCGTTTGTCGTCGAATTTCTTCGTGGGTCGGTCTGTTTTGATATTTTTGGCCTCGAGGAGGACCTGTTGACCCACGGAGTATTCTACTATCTGGCGGGCTCCCTTGTCATGACTCGTCTTCATTGACTCTGCGGCCTTCTCCAGTGCCTTCCGTGCTACCTCGAAGCTTGACTTCATTCGCTCTACGAATTCGTTTGCTGACTCGTTTCGGACCTCCGTCTTCCGCGCGGGTATCACCGGTTGTTGTCCGAAGTTGAGTATGAATGGGGACGTTCCGGTGGCGCGGGAAGTTTGCGAGTTGTGTGCGAACTCGGCTATTGGGAGCCAATCGGCCCAGTCGGTTTGGCGATGGTTCACGTAGATGCGGAGGTACTTTTCGACTTCTCGGTTAATTCGTTCCGTCTGGCCGTCCGTCTGTGGGTGGTAGGCGGTGGACGGGTTGGCTTCGATTCGCAGGAGGGTGTATAGGTCCCGCATGAATGACGACACAAATTGGGTGCCCCGATCTGAGATCACCTTCCTGGGCGTTCCGTGCAGTTTGAACACATGGTCTCTAAACAGCACGGCGACTCCTTGGGAGGTGACCGTATCGGTGGTGGGGATTAGGTGGATCATCTTGGAGAATCGATCGACGACCACGAGGATGGCATTTTTGCCTTGGGATTGTGGGAGGGGTCCGATCAGATCTACGGAGATGATTTCCCAGGGGGCTGATGGGATCTCGTTTGGATGAAGGGGGGTTTGAGTGGACGTGGTCTTGGGTTTTACCTTTTGACACGCGTCGCATCCTTTTACGTATTCTTCTACATCCCGGCGGAGGGTGGGCCAGTAGTACTCGCTCATGATAAGGTCTCGGGTCCTTCGCACGCCTGGGTGGCCCGAGATCGGGTGGTCGTGATTGGCCCGGATGATTTCTTCGCGGAGTTTGGCATCGTTCGGGATGTAGATGAGGTCTTTCCATCTTACGAGATCGTCCTTCTTAGTCCAGGAAGACTCTGGTTTCTTCAGTCCCTCCTTCGCGAAGCGCTCTAACTTGTATTGCAGCTTCTTGATGCGGTCGAGGATACTTGAGGAGGCTACCGCTTTGACGAAAAGGGAGTCGGGTAGGAGAATTTGCTGGTGATTATCGGTGTTCACCCCCTTCTCATAGTCTGGCCTCCTGGACAGAGGGTCTGCGGGATTGGTCTTGCCAGGTCTATAGTTGAAGGACAACTTGTATTCCTGGACAATTTGTTGCCATCTGGCTTGACGGCGGGAGAGATCTTGAGGCTTACGGAAGAACTCGAGGTTCTTGTGATCCGTTAAGACCTCGACGGGGTGGACGGCCTCAAGGAGGTATTGTCGCCATTCTTTGAGCGCGAAGATGACCGCGAGCATTTCTAGGTCCGCGGCGTGGTAGTTGCGCTCTGCGTCGTTGAGCGATCTGGAGATAAAGGCGACCGGGTGCCATACTTGGTCTTGGCACTGTGACAGCACCGCTCCGATTCCGATTCCCGATCCGTCTGTCTCGATGCGGAAGGGATCGTCGTCGGTGGGCATGGCTAGTGCGGGGGCCGTGGATACCGTCTCCTTGAGCTGCTCGAAGGCCTGTTGGCAGGCTGGCGACCAATCGAAGTCCTTCTTTACCGACGTAAGTGCGCTTAGGGGGCGCGCAATTTGGGCGAAGTTCTTTACGAACCGTCGGTAGAAGTTAAGGAACCCCAGGAACGCCCTTAGGGTCTTCTTCGAAGTTGGAACCGGCCAGTCTTTGATCGCCGCGACCTTCTTTTCGTCCATTTTGACCTCATTTTGAGATACTACTAATTCAAGGAACTCGGTCTCTTGGACCTCGAAGTCGCACTTGTCGTGACGTAGGTACAAGTGGCTGTCTCTCAGGATTTGTAGTACCTCACGGACTACCTTGCGATGTTCCTCTAGAGTCTTGGTGAAGATCATGATGTCGTCGATATAGACCACCACGACTCCTCTGTTGATCAGATCTCGGAAGAGGGAATTCATCATCGTTTGAAAGGTAGCCGGGGAGTTGCACAACCCGAAGAACATCACGAGGGGTTCGAAGAGGCCTCGGTTCGTTCGGAATGCTGCCTTCCACTCGTCTCCTTCCGCCATCCGTACGTTATTGTATCCCCATCGCACGTCGAATTTGGTGTAATATTTGGCGGTCTTGAGTTTATCCACCAACTCAGCGATCAGGGGTAACGGATATCGGTTGCGTCGGGTAACTTCGTTAAGCTTCCGGTAATCTTGTACCGGACGGAGGCGGCCGTCCTTCTTCTTGATGAAGAAGAACGCGGATGCGAATGGGGATTTGGACGGGCGGATACGTCCGGACTTCAAGTTTTCTTCGAGGAATTTGTCGAGCTCCTCCTGTTCACCCGGATTCAAGGGGTAAACCTTGCAGTCTACCGTGTGGTCTCCTGGGAGGAGTTCAATAGCGTGATCCCAGGGGCGTCTTGGGGGCAGTTCGTCGAAGCTCTCTTTTGCGAATACGTCGGCGTAGTCGTGGACGTATTTCGGGGCGGCTTCCTCGAAGGTTTTCTTCTTTTTCGTCGCGAAGTCTCGGGCAGCAATGTCCGTTGCGGTGTTGCGGAGGTAACTCTCCGCGTCGAGTTTGAACAAACGATCTCCATTGTGCGGAATGAAGTCGTCGTCGTCATCATCCTCGTCGCAGCTCTCTAGTCGCGGCATATGGTCTTCCTCGCATCGGAAGGACATCCGGCCCGTCTTCCAGTCGATGTCTGGGTTGTGGGCCTTCAGCCAATCGTAGCCGAGGAAGATTGTGTTTGGGCCGAGATTAGTGACCGCAAGGGCGATTTGTTCCTTGTGGTCCAGGATCTGCATCTCGACGATGACGAATTTCTCGATTTTACCCGAGGTGTTTAATGACCCGTCGGCATTATAGACTGACATTGGGCGGGGGAGGGTGTGGGTCACTACCCCCTTCTCAGCTACAAACTTCTCATGGATCGAAGATCCAGTGCAGCCGGAGTCTATTAGCGCTTTTACTTCTGCGCTAGTGCCGTCGGACATCCGCAGGGTGGCGGGTACCTCGAGGGAGTTCCGCTCCTTTCTAACCGATGCCTTCTTATACTTGGGGGGTTTCTGTAGATCCCTCAAGATCCAGTGTGCATCGGAGTCGCTCATCCGTTTTAGATCCGTGAGTAGATCGGGGGTGACCTCAGCCTTCCTGGATTCGTGGACGAAGGACCTCAGGTGTCCGAGGTTCCTTGCGGTATCCGGATTTTCTGCCTGTGTCTTCATCCATCGGATGGTCCAGGGGTCGACTGTATTCATCCAGTAGTGGTCGGAGCTCCGACTTCTTCGGTTCTTGGCGGGAGAAGATCGAATCTCCTTCGGACCGCCTATCGAAGAGGTTCCGGTGCTTCCGAACCCTTTGTCTGCTCGTTTGGTTTCGTCGAGCGACTTCACCTCTCTTACCGGTGGCGTCGAGATCTTTTCGAGGATGAGCTGTGCTACTCGCTCGCCAGCTTTCGCCACAAACTCCTCTCCTGATAGGTTGAACAGGAGGATTTTAACCTCTCCTCGGTAATCGCTATCGATGACGCCAGCACCTGTGGTTAACTTCTTTTTCACAGCTAACCCGCTTCTTGGGGCGATTCGGCCGTAGTGGCCTGGTGGGATTTTCATAGACAACCCTGTCGAGATCAAGGCGTGTCCATGAGCGGGGACTACCGTATCCTCCGCGGCGTACAGATCGTACCCGGCCGCACCCGGGGATCCTCGCACGGGGAGCGGTATCTCCTTTTTCGTTCTTACGACATCCAGAGTGGGGGTCGGGAGATTTACTCGCGTTTTCTTATCTTCAGCCTCGTCATTGCGTGACAAAATGACATATCGATTCTCAGACGGCAATGACTTAGGTACAGGTACAATAGAACGGCTGGCATCTACTGTACAACTTGAAAACGCGATTCAGAGTCTAAATCCGGTTGATCCTTCGCCTCCTTTGGCCCCTCCTGGGCCTGCTCCGGAGTCTCGGCCTGATTCATTAAAACACGAAGCTGAGCAAACTGCTCGGGGGAAATTGTTTGACCACCCCATTGGATGGCGCGCGCTGCCCTTGGACCGCGAGGACGAAGAGGGTGGTCCTTGCATGGCCACGGCTTCCCACATCTGCGACAGATCCCGGCGGCGATTGCCTTGTCGAGCTCCATGGGAGCTCCGCGACCGGGGAAGACGCCGGGGGCGTTGGGATGCGGGGCGTTGGTGGTGGTTGGTGGGGCGCCGGCCGGTGGCGCATAGTTGGGACGAGGCTGAGGGTTCCTTGGGACCCATCGCGAGGGGTTGGGAGCCGCCGGGCGTACTGCTTGTGCCCTCTCCGCCCTCTCGCGAAGGATCTCTTCAGTTTTCTGCAGCGCTCGTTCCCATTGGTAGACGTGGGGACTCTCCACCAAGGCATGGTCGTTGTCCTCGGCGTGGTTCACCAAGGCCTGGCGTGCATTGCGGCGGATTAGGTCGACGAGAGTGCGCCCGTTGTGCTTCTCGTCGTATTCCGCCTCCATTGCCAGTTGATGCATCTTGGTGAAGTAGTCCTCCACCGAGTCATTGCCTTGCTTAAGGGCGAAGAGCTTGGTTTGCGCGCGTCGTCGCAGTCCCGCCGGTTGGAACGCGCGCTTCAAGTCGTCTACAAAATATTCGAATCCCATGGTTTCGTCACTCCGCCGGGTGACCATGAGATCGGCGTATCGGCCGGCAGCATTGTCGCCTGTCATGTACGACAACGTAATCAGGATTTTCTGGCGGTCCGAGGGCTCCGTCTCGAAGCCGCGCAGATATACCGACATTGTTCGCCACCACGAGACGAACTTTTCCTTATTGCCGTCGTAGGCGACGGGCTTAGCGTAGATAGACTTCCCAATCTTGGGATCGGGTCGTCGCGGGGGTGCCGCCTGCCAGAATGGGCTGGGGCTACGGGAACCCGGGTTGTGGTCGGACCCGGGCGGGCTTGGCGGTGGCATAGGGGGCCTAGGTAGTGGGCCCCTAGGCGGCGAAGGACGGGGTGCGGACGGCGTGAAGAAGTCCGTGGGTGCATTGAGGGGGAGCGTAATATCGGGGTGATCTGACATGAACTTGTTCCTCCATGCGGCCCACGCCAGGTCCACGCGGAAGGGTGAGGCTCGGCCGCCGCCTCTCGTTGCTCCTGCCGCTGGCGCTCTGGGCGCGGGCGGTGGGCGCGCAAGGGGGGTCCGGGCATGATGGGACGGCTCCATCGATACGTCCTCCAGCGCTGCTGAGAGGGTGTGCATCGACGAGAGCGCCGATTGAGGTTGGGGTGACTGTACCTCGACGCGGGAGTGGGGGCGCGAGGTGCGGGGGTACGGGTGAGGGGTATTACCCGACATAACGATCGGGGCAGCGGAGGATTGCTTTGGGGCGGAGGTAGGGGCGGAAGTGATTTACGTAGTAGTTTCCTCTGCCGAACTCGATGATCGGGAGGTGACGATCTACGCGGATACGGTCTAGTCGACGGACGTAGACCTTCTTGTTGTAGGGGCGGGGGAGCGGGACGATGCGGGCGAGGAGGTCGTTAAGACGCTGATCCTCGAAAGGGACGGGTTCGGCGGGCGGATGGTCGTTTGGGTCCTCAGAGGGGGCCCGGGGACTGGAAGCTCTCGTCGTCCTGGGCGGACGGTTGGGCTCTTCTACGGGTTAGGTAGACGAGCACTAACGAGAGTATGGCGGAGGTGGATACGAGGGAGCCAACGACGGCAGGGAAGACTGGCGTCGTAGTGTCGGGGTGCGGGGAGGATAGTTCGGGGCGCGGGTGACGTGACCGGTTCGGCAAGCGAACCCGGGGATGAATAGGCAGAAGAGGGCGGAAAAGGCTACAAGCTCGTGATCAGGGACACGAGATTGCGGAACGCAGAGTCCGAGCGTGCAGGTTACTGGTCTGGTTTCACCTACACTCAGGACCGAAGGCGAAATAATGGTTCTGGGGGGATTCTCCAGCGGCAAA
>QFEM01002981.1:0-23328 GCA_003316205.1 Boletus bicolor
CTCGCACAGTGCGAGCAGTTGCACGTGTTCGTGCACGCTGGGCACAGGAAACCTGCGCTATGTTGGTCGAAGGTGACGTCGGGGTATCTAACATCACGCCCAGAGGATAGATCATGGTGGCACGAAGAGGGAAAAAAAGGGAGTTCAGTGAGGAAGAACGGCTAGATGGATGAATGGAATAGAATGAACCAACCGGTAAAGAATGCATCGGTCACAGAACCGCTTTCCGCACACACGGCCCTCGACTGTGTTGGAGCACAGCATCTTGGGTCGCTCGGAACTATGTCGGCATTGATGGCAGAACGACACTGTCGGGACGGTCCCAGCTTCTGTGCCATGGCCCTCGGTGACCAATCCATTGTCTCTGACACCTGACCGTTTGGGCTTGGGCTTGATCTTGATCTTGATCTTGGATTCAGACTTGGAGGTTTCGGGGATAAAATCGGAATCAGACTCGGATGTGGCATGATATTCACGTAGTTTGCGCGAAGGTGCCGAACGTCTCTTCGCTCGTGGGGAGTCGTCTCTGTCGTTCGTAGGTAGCTCAATGGGGTGTTCCACAACGTTCAATGACGCCTCCTTAGACCTCGACTGAGTCGAAGGGGTTGAGGGAGGACCCCCTGAATCGCGATATTTGATCTGCACTGGCCGTTTGCCAGATACCAAAGGTAAGGTCGAAGAATCGATCGGTCGACGAATATAAATGACTGGCTCTGGTAGTTTTGACCGTCTTTTCGGGGTTGTATCTTTAGGTGCCAGTGATGATTGTCCCGGACCAAGAAGAGAGGGATTAATGGTACCAAGAGCGGCAGATGGAACGTGATTGGTGGGAGGCGAGTCATTGACTGGCAGGAGGCCATCTGCCTGTTCGAACAACCAAGTATGCGCAGGGAGAGCTTCTCCACCAAAGATATCAGTTGGCGATGCTGTGTAGTTCATAGGTTCAAAGGGGGAATCGGGGGTAAGTCTAGGAGCTATCGTTGATTCCATATCCGCAGTAGTAGGGCTTGGAGGCACTCCCAAGAAGCACTCATGGCCGCCTGTGTCTGCCAGTCGGGGATCAAGATCCAAGGATGGGAACCCTGATCCAAGAGAGTTCATCTGAGCATGCCCCGCAGACTGAAGTAGACGAGGGCGGAAGGTATGCATCGGAGAGAGATGTTGACGGGGAAGGCCGTGCTTGTTCGGAGAGTCGCTCAATCCATTGAAGTACTGATTCATATCATGCTCCATGTCGACGGTCGTCGACGAAAAACCTTGTGACAGTGTTGAATTAGAAAGTGCCGGGTCAAACACGACACTTGAAGTAGGCAAGGCATCGTCCGGCAGTGGCGAGAAGTTGGCGTCGACATCGATGACAGAGTGACTCTCTGTTGCGTGGTCCAGCTCATCCGAAACACTCTTCTCCTGAGGTGAACTATCTGGTAGAACCAATTCCCAGGACCGTAGCTGCTCACTTGAGACACAGCCAGCGGTTCCGGGAATGCGAGGCGATGAGGTATCCACTGACCGAACCCAGATGCACGCTTTTCCAAGCAGCCTGAACTTGAGGACCCAGTCCAGCTCAGCTTCCCGAAGCCTTGCTGCGTGCCCTCGCCATGCATGAGCGAACTGGAAACGCGTATTGGTCGCGAGGTCCATATTGGTGAGCGGGGGATAAGTGTCAACATCTTGGAGAGGAATCATTGTAGGCTCATAGAACGCATCCAAGATCGTGCTGGGAGCCGCGTCTGCCCTGTTAGGGGGTGCTCGTCGCTTGTACTTCTTGCGAGGGGAGACTACGTCGTGCTCGCGTTCTTTACCCTTCCACTTCTGAAGTGAAGGGGTACACTCTTCTGTAACCGAGGTTTCAGCGAGAGAGAAGGTTTTGAGCGTGTTGGTGACAGTGGGTTCTGGGGGTGGCACAACGAAATGGCCGGATATTGGCTGGTAATCAGCCTTGGTTGATCCCTTGGGGAACGGAGGAACCGCTAGATAATCGATGAACACCCGGGTACGTCTCCTAGGTGGTGGAGGGGGCGTGAAAAGGGATTGTTCCGAAGCTATTGGGGGACTATGCCTGGAAGATAAGGGCTGACGGCTTGGACCGGGGTCACGACACTGGTCGCTGGAATGCATACTATTGGGAACCTGTATGTAGATGGTGATGATCATCAGCGCGTCATCCCGGATTTTGATCGGGCCGGAATCAAAGACTGACCAACATATCGCTGACGGACAGCTCGTCTTCGGTATCTCCAATGGTGAGATCTATTACTTCTGATTCAGCCGTCAACGCGGGTCGCGATAATGCGGTGTGTTCACGGGATGAAGGGGGTCGTGAGTTATGGACGCGGGAAGTAAGTACAGATGAATTAGGGGTGAAGTGAGATGACTTTGACGATGCGATGAAAGGGGATGATGATAATGCTGGATTTGGAACGGTATGCTGCGTGGATCGTGAAGAAGAATGGACAAGTAAGGAAAGGGGAAGAAGACTTACCGAGATGGAAGGGTGATGATACTGATGTATATCGTGCGAGGGAGTTGGTGTGGTATCGACACGAGTGGGAAGTCGCGCATTTGCAGGTGAGTTTTCCGATGAGTCACGCTGTCGCGCCCGCGTTTGAAGTGAGTAAAAGACCAGAACGAAGACCCAGAGAAAGACTTTACCTCGAGATTGGAATGGGAAGCAGACTGCTCCACGCGTTTCTGGTCCGAAAACCTGCCGGAAGGTTTAGAGAGCTCAAATGGTTGGTTTTCTAGAGGTGTGTGATATGAATCGCGAGCGAGGTTGGACGAGGAGTGACGCCATTTTGAGTTTTCTCGCTGCTGGTCGAGATGGCCATCCCAGTTGGCGAGTTCTGAGACTGTTCGCACCGCCATAAGGCCCGTTAAGTTTCTGGCGACGCTGCCAGATGCTGCAGAGTCGCAACTTGGTTGTCTGATAAAGTTGTGCTCGTGGACGTGCGCGACGACACCAACGCGCTGAACGCGGTCATTGTCCATTTCGGCAATTGCCGACCCCCCACACACACATTTGGTTTATGTAAACTCATTGTAAGTGCCACAGCCGTATTTATCTTGGTTAATCTCCCTCATGTTTAGCACCATCTAGTAACGCTGATCCATTCGAAGCGAACAAAAATGGTACAATCTGATCGGCGGAACAGAAATTGAAATGGAAGCGAGAGTTTCGGGGATATGAGCAAATCACGCTGTAGCAGGTCACTAGACATGTCTCTGGTGAGCTCAGTAGCCAACTCGGACCGCACCCCAGAGGAGTCCATATCCAACCCTTTCTACTCGGCAGTCGGGGCTACTTCTTTTTGTGTGCTCGAGTCGGCGTGGTCGCGGATTTCTGCCGGCGACCACTGCTATCCGACTCGACAAGTACCAGGCTTAGAGTCGACCGCAACCATTTCTTGGGATTCCTGTGAATCTCATCAGTCAACAATCCTGTGATCCTCTGCACATAAACCTAGACCCCCCGCCCCAGGTTTCGCGCCATCGCTGATCCTCGAAACCCCATGATTCCGTCGGTGAGCTTATCTAGGTGTCTGTTTTACCGACTCACTGCATTTTTCCGGCCTGACTGATCACATTCTGTGATACAGGTATCTATGTGTCCCACGGCTTAACCATCACCGAAGCGGGGCTTCTATCCGCTGCGGCAGCTCGCGGGACGGGCAAATGCAAGTATTACTCGTAAGTTGTGCTACTCGAGTAGACACATCGGTCGAGAGCACTCAACGAAAAAGAATATCACTCCACAGAGTCTCATGTTCCCCAGCATCGCCCTGGCCTTCAGTTCTTTCAACCTCGGTGAACTTGGTGAGACAGCGCTTTGTTTCCGAATCATGGCGGTACACACCGCAATTCTCTCCAGATTATCTCATCCTCGTCACACTGTTGTACGAAGCGACATCGCAATGTCGTAGCTAGGCAAGCAAGTATTCTGGGTTCCACACCGCTTTTGATATGGAATCCTGGTAGCCGGTGGATGGGGCGATGTTGGGGACATTCGTGAGTCTAGACCTACCATCGCACATGCACCCTCGCATGTGATGTCAACAGCAACGTCCGTCGCCATGAGCCTCACGGCTGCCGCTCCATTCGATGGTACGCCGCATCAGCATTTGGCACTTGCTTATATAGCCATCCTCCTAATAATGTTCTGTGTATGTTTGCATCGAGTTTCCTCCTGTCCCATATAACGGACTAACATCCATAAGATCATCTTCCCACTCGGAGATGCCAATTGGGTGGCAATGGATTTCCGGGGATCGGACGTCATCGACGAGGACGTACGGGAGCAGTTGAAACCACAGAGGAGTATCTTGGTGCAGCACTCGAGCGCGTCGTTGCCTTGTTAAAGGGGTTTTTTCATATGAGAAGACCTTTGACAAATTGAGATAAATAACTGCGGTGCGTAGCTCCGATGCACCAACTGTTGGGAAATGGTCGTGCCCCGGAATTGGCGGATCTGACCTACTCTTCCTTTTCGCCACCGTCTCGCTCGGTTTGCATTCGATTTCCTTCACACGTTCATTACGCCTTTTGCTCTTTCCACCCATTTGGCTTTTATCACGTCTCTCGCTTCTCAAAGTATTCCTCGACCCCAGTGTTTCCGGGGCGCGAATACCACCTGCGCCAGGACCCCTGAATATACCTATCAATGCCTGATGCTAATATGAACACAAAAAGGCCATTTTAGAGTTCAAGGCAGATCTCATCCAGACAAATATGGTACAGACAAAGAGGAGGCCCGAGGTATGTGACCAGACGTCAGAGTCAACTACTAACTTACTTTCAAATGTTTTCACATCTTATTCGTGTACTATCACAACAACCAGAAGAATACTTTTTTTCATCAATTTTCTAAGACGAATGATTAATCGATTAACAATGAAATGACCGCATTCTGATCATGACAATAGGTCTCAGAGAAGGAAATTTTATTCGGGTTCAAGCTAGACCACCCTAGTTCGAATCTGCTTCCCGTTGTCCAGACGAAACCTTGAGAACATGAGGCCTGATTCCACAGTAAAAAAATCGAGCACTTCAGGCATAATCCCGCGATAACCGCATCAGATTCAGACCTGATGGGCCTGGGGCCGGACAAAAGCCGACCACGGGGGGTCAAGCTTTCAATATCCGGATAAATTACCACCTGTGTCGACACATTTGTACGCATACGTTTGGTCTCGAGAGAGGCATTTACAGGTATTCGGGGGTCCTACCCCCACCACATTAAATACAACGACATTTTCAGGGGTATTTCTGCTTCATTTGGATTAGTGACTCTTGGCTGGACGCTAGCGAGACTGGAAGTTCCCGATGGACGCTTCGTCCCACTATTCCATCTGGAGACTGGACTTTGTTCGGGCGTTCAAGTTGGCCACCGGGCGGATCATGATCCCTATTCTTGGCGTGCTCGTTACCCACGATTAACCAAACGGGGTTAACAGTCAGACGCTAACAGTGACAAGGTTTTGTGGTTTTGCTCCTCCTGGAAAGTTGAATTCAACTTTTTATAGTCTCGAGCCGTTCTGGGAAGGCGCTCCTAGTGCCAGGATTTTCAGGAAACATCTGCTTCCCGTGTTGACCCGAGTTTCCTATAACGGTTCGAGATTATCGCCGTTCAGCGGGACGAGGTATTTCTTGCAAATGGTCTTCCTGCCTTTACTCCTGCTCCTTTCTGTGGCTCCCGCAGAATTCATTTCTGGTGGCAGTTTTGGGCGGCCAACGATTGGTCCTTTCAACAACTGTTTTGGGACGCTAACAGCTCGCCCGAAAGACCTCGCTACCGACACCTTCCCTAACATCAGCCCAGACGACCTCACTGGATGGGAGCGCTGGGACCTGAGCATGTACCAGCCAGGTCTCTTCTTCTCCATGCACTGGATTCAGGGTGACCCTCCCTCTTTCCATTCGGCTCCAGCAAACGGCACATTTGAACTTATAGCCCAAGTTCTCCAACGGGACATCCTACATGACACACTTCAGATCATGAATTGACCTTTACCAACGAGTCAGGCTATTCAATTTCGATTGCTGGTAACACCCTTTCCTGGGATGACAGTCAGACCTGGTTCAGTACCACGCTGATTGTTAATGGTCTAACTGCTACATTCGGAAGTCATTCGTAAGTGTGCATTAAGTTCTCCTAACAGTTCTCCTCGCTATATGTACTCAACGGTTTCTCTTAGCGTCATGTTCGACAAATTCTCCCCCTACGCTGGTTGGATCATTGGCCAACTGACCGAGCACCTGTTTACTGGGATCCCTATGACCCGTGGTAACAGGCGAGGCTGAATGCACTTTTACTGTCGGGTACAGTTACATCACCTCGGCAAGCCGCAATGAGTCAATCATATTCCCATGGGGTGAATCAATCTTACTGAATGCCCAATCCGTGTCGAACCACATGTTCTCTGTGAAGCCGGTACAAACACGTAACCAATTATGCCATCCATGCTTTCCGTTCAAACGGTAGTCGTGCGTACCTCCTGTGTCGTGCACATCGACACTCAGGTCACAGCCTATAGAGTACGAAGCCTTTTTTTCTTGGACGTGCCGAGATTCGTGGCTCTTATCTCGAGCCTTACACCTTTTATGCAGGGACCAACGGTGAACTCTTATCCGTCAACCGGATTAACAGAACCACCACTCATGCCCAACTTCCTGGATGCAACTATACCCTGGAGCAGCGACGTTATAGGGCATGTCAGATCCAGGTGGCGAGCAACCGCCGCATCCTTACGCGCCCTGATCGGAACGCTGCATCGAGTTTTCATCTCACTTTGTTCGTGACAGTGTTTTTTTCGGTAACCTCGCTTATTGTCCTTAGGGCCGCGCCCTCGCGACAGTGTAATGGAGTACTATGCAATATAACCGTGTTTCCGGTATTTGCGACCACTCGGGTGTGGCCGCGCCAAAATGTAGACGAGCGTAATTCGCTACGAACGGTTGAGGCCTTTCTACGCGACTAACAATTTCCAGAAGACAGTCAAGACAGTCAAAGCAGCTGCATCAACCACTGGCAGGAATGGCGTTGCAAGCTACTTCGTATGAGCACGATCGAGCGACTTGGAGACGCGTAGCGCACAATGGACAACGTAGGTAGCTTCCATGCGATAGGTAGGCGTTACTTCAAGATCCCTAAAACATCATCCATGACAGCTTACCAATGTCCTCTTTTGAACCACAGGATCTTTCTTAGATAGCCAGGACGATTTCGCCACTTTGCATGATGGTTGATTAGCCATCTGGCGTTTAGATTACATGCTCAGAATATCCCGCGCATGACCCTCCAAACGAGGATCTTGTGGCGTATAAGGGGTAAAAAAACACCGAGAGGCTGAAATCCATTCACAGTAAAATACCTCTTGGTTCTCGATGGCGCCTCGCCCAAGTCGCTGAAATGAGAAGAGAAGATCCTTCGACAGCACTCCCTCGTCCGCCGTCACCCACGACGGGCGAGAAAGCGCTGTATGTCAATCCCGGCTTCGTTCGCCGTATCGTCAGGTTCAAGAACGAGGAATCCACTATTTTCTGAAGTTCCTGTATGATCACATCGGTACAGATCAGTGCGCGGTACCAGCCCGGTACGGTCGTCGTTTTGGGTATGTTCGTTGGTTTGGTGAGGGAACTATCGATTATTTATGACGTAATACCCGTACAGGACAACTGTGTCAATGCTGTCAACCGTGTCACCATCCACTCGGCACTGGCCGATTTCGATCTGGCTAACAGGAGATACGCTGTAAGGCCTCCCCATCATCTTTTATGATCGCGAGTGTTCAATTGGTCATGGAAGGCTGAGCGCTGAAGCGCTGATACTCCACTGGCACGGGAGAACTTTATGTAAATTTTCGCCACCAGCGGCGGCCAGCTAGCCAGCGACTCGTTGGCTCTTTTCTGCCCCGCAACATGCGATTCCGAAAGGCAGTGAGGAGACCAAGCGACTGGGAACGAACACATAGAGTAATCTCAGTAAGTCACCGAGCAACTTGAAGTATATTTCTATTATTCCTCCCACTTCCTAAGCGCTGTCCGTGCATTATCCCAACATCACTCTCTGTGCACGACCCAGGCACCAGACATCCTGGTCCGCGGAATGAAACCACTCAATACGGCTGATGCCCGGGGCCGACTCTGAGTCACGACCTGCGTACGGCACGACCCGGATGGACCTTTTCCTTCAACTGGATGCGCTGACCACGATCCGGCCGTTGGATCATGGGCTTGAACCCGTGCAGTGTCAGACGTTGGACGGCCACGCGACTTGGAGTGCTCGTCGCTCGAGTGGGTCGCGGCGTAATTGATGCGCCTACAGTCTAGGTATGTACAAAATCGCTGCAACGTGTCTCGACGAAATTTGTGTCTATTATATATTCCTCATCGGACCTGTACAGGAGCAAAAGGCTTCCTTCAGATTATCATATTCGATACCCAGGGATGACTGGGACTCTGGACCGCTTGTCAGAGGAAAGAGGCCGTCCTCGAAGAATTCGCCAGGTGATGAGGCTGCCGGCGGTCTGTGTTTGATGGAAATCAGCGGTCTTATGCTCGATGCCGACGCTAAGCCCACCTTGGCGACAACAATGCCTATCGGCATCAGGTTCCCTTGATGTTTGGGAATTTAACTCCTGATCTGCTGCGGTAAAACTAAAAAAAGGTTCTGCTCGTCTGTTTTCTTGGTGGTGTTTACAAGGATTCGACAGAGTTTACCACAGCCAAGACACATTGAATGCTGCACACACGCACGTCGAAACGTAGTTAGCGAGAACAACCACATCTATCTTACATAACACCAAGTAATTATCTTTCCCACTGCTGCCAGTGGTCACCGCAGTAGGTACCGATTTCCATCATACTGCTGGCTACTTTCAACATGACATCGGAGTTCTGCGAGAAGTTAGAACAACTTTTCTCCTAACTACCGCCCCCCGCGCCGCCAGTATCTCAAGGTAATGGCACATTATTTTTACTGTCATCCTACCCTTCGCTTCCGAACAGGTTCTAGAGGGGGATATAACAACCACTGATCCTGTAGGACATGCATACTCACATCCAACGACCGTCATCATGCCATCCCCCATCATTAACGCCATGCAGGGTCCGTTCAGCGGGACGCTAGCAACAATGTTGTTGTATGGGGTGATTTGCATGCAGGCCTTTCATTATGCCGACAATTATGCCGCTTCAGATCGGCGCTTCATAAAGTGGTGGGTGAGTCAATCGCCTCCCTGGTCCAGGTATGCACAGAGTCGCTCATTCGAGTTAACGGGAGTAGGTAGCATGTATATGGTATGCTGCACACTCGAATTTGCTATGTTGGTCGCATGAGCTGACGGATCGAGATCGATTCGGTGACTGCACACCTACCACAGGCTCCTGGAAACCATCCACACTGGCTTCTCGATCCATTTCTTAGAATATTACCTGATCCAGCACTTTGATGACCCGTCGGCACTGAAATATGTTATCTGGTGAGTGCTTCTGCACTACTTTATGTGTCGCGTTGTGAACACCGAGTTTAGGACAATGGAGGTAAGTTGCAGACAATTGAACTCCGGGTATCAACGTGTACATGCCGTTTATCACGCAGGTTGTCTATCTCAGTGGGGTGAGCCTACAAAACTTGCTTTGTTCCAAAATCTCGTTGACAATCGGCCATTAGTTCACCGTTGAGTTGATGGTTGATCTGTGAGTCCAATGACCAATCGTTTGGACAGTGTTAACGTCACATCAATACAGGTTCTTCGTATGGCGCATCTGGCAATGTAAGCCCACGTTTATCGACACTCATAGATATTATCTGCTTTACTGACGGCTGGATCGTGAAGTGAGCAAGCAAGCTTCGATTTGCATCTTTCTGGTACGTCAACTTCTTGGCTCACCACACCGTCGGAAATTTGATCTGATATATTGGGACCAGAGCATTCTACCTGCAGTCCGTTTAGGTATTGTCACTTTCTTCTCCTTCGTAGTTCTTCTCCTTACTCTTCTCAGGCCTTGGAATAGAGAACTCCATAATTAGGTAGGGATGAACTCGCTGAAAAGTCTGCTTCAAATTCGCTGACACTCCCACACAGTTTCAAGTATGATGCAGTCGCGGAGTTCCTTGTCAAGGTTTATGTAGGTTGTGCCGCAAACTCAATGTAACTCAAGTTGATCCAATTTGCCAGCCTACTATGATCGCAGGATGGGTTGTATCTGGCTTTGCAGACACCCTGATTGCGATAACACTCTGTTACTATCTGCACAAACAACGGAGTGGGATGAAACGGTGACTTCTATCAGAGCCTGGGCCGCTGAAACCAGCGTTTACATGTGTTCATCAGGACGGATCACATCATCAACACTTTAGTTCTGTATACGCTCAATACCGGCGCGTTGACGTCGTAAGCATCGGCGTGAATTCTCGTTTTGTAGACACGTCACTGATGCATCGTCAAAGGCTCTTTTCTATCCTTGTCATCATCACGGTTGGTCTCATTTCCGGTTATTCCCACCTGTAATCTCAACATACACCAGTTTCTTGCGCTCCCAGGCAAACTCCATTTTACCGCCTTCGTGCAGGTACAAAGCAAACGTGAGTTGAGTTTCCTTTAGGAAACCGACACCAGATTGCTGAACCGAGCACTTAGTATATGCAATATCCATGCTTGCATCGTGCGCACCATTCTCAGCCCTACTAGAGTTCGTAAAAACTTGGTACCCCTTTCAGGCTGAATGCACGTAAAAGGACACTCGAAGATGCCCGAGCAGCTGTCCCTACTTCGGGCAACGTGGCCCTCACCTTAATCCACCAAACTGGGAATAAACATAAACTTGATGGTCGCTTGGTGGGTTTATTTCCCGTCTGCACTTCGCGATGTTGATGGCGTCTGCGTTTCCCCCTCCTCCATTAGACGCCTGCCATCGAGGTCAGGAAGGACGTTGAGGAAGAATCGTTCCCATCGGCTATGGGCTACTCATCATATACTTGAGGGAACGATATTCCCTTTGATTGAGAAGTCCAAATTCGGGGAACAATTATTTATTATCCGAGTTTCTTTCACCATGAAGTGATATCTCCAATGTAAACCCAGGACGCGATGTGACGTGAATCCACGAGGATTGTAAAGTGTAGCGGCTTGTGCAGGAACGAGCCGAGCATCCGTGTGTCCCTCAAGTTACTAGCCTACACACGAATGACTATACCATTGACATACCCTGAGCCGTTCTAATGTCCAAGATCGCACGGAGCAACTCTGTACATACCCGTGAGCGCTCCAAGCCCATCAATTACGCAGGGAAGTTGGTTTGTTTATCGACGCCACGACCCAATGACATCGTCGTCAGCGTACCTGGAGGAAAAGGTTCCTTCTGGGTCATACTGTATGCACGCCAGGACTCCCATAGACCCGGGCCCAGGCATCAACTTGGCTTCAGTGGTTTTGTCCCGCGGAGTCGGCGCGGACCAATACGTCTGGCGTGCTTCACGGAGAATGTTCAAGGTCTGACGAGTACTTCAAAATAATGGGAGGGAGACTCATCTACAGTTTAAGCGAGCCATTATGGTGCCATTATGGTGCCCTATTTAGATTGTCCAGGTACATACACTTTTTTTGGAGTCGCTTAGAGTCATTTGGCTGATGCGGAAATACTGCTAAATCCATTGAAAACAACAACGTAAATTGACGCTCTCTCAGATGGACGTTCGCGCCGCGAGCAGCTTCTGCCGCCGGCTGACTGCAGGGGACGTCGTAGCTGACTCCGAATTCCATCCAGCACACACAAAAAAAAAATCCTGAGCAATGCGCCATTGAAAAGCGGTCTCTGTAGCGGGACAATGAGCACAGCTCGGTGAGGGGACGCCGGCACCGGTATCAGGTGCCCACTCATATTTGAAATGTCGTCAAGGTAAGTACTGTTCGTCTCAAGTTCGTCTGTTTTTCCGAATCAAGGGCGCAAGCCTAATCAGACACGTTCGCACGTCAAAGGATGGTATAATATGGCTATCAAAGATTTATCGAACCATTATTGGTTGCCAAGTACAGAGAACAATGTATTATCTTTCCCACTGGCCGTAATCGCAGCAGGTACTGATAACGCAGAACACTTTCGTTAATTGGGGGTTCTTCGAGAACAGCCTTTTCCATTACCGCCCGTGCCACTAAGCTGATTGGCACAAAGATCTTTTCGCTATCATCATAGCCTCAGGCTTTGCTTCCGAACAGATTCTAGAAGGGGATATAACATCCACTGATCCTGTAGCAACATGCATACTTACGTTCAACGGCCTTCATCATGCCATCCTCTATCATCAAAGCCATGCAGGGTCCCTTCACTGGAACGCTAGCAACAATGATGTTGTATGGGGTGATTTGCATGCAGACATTTCATTATGCCAAAAATTACGCGACCTCAGATCGGCGCCTCATAAACTGGTTGGTGAGTCGATCACCCTCCTGATCCAGATATGCGCAAAGTCGCTCATTCGAGTCAACGGGAGTAGGTAGCATGTGTATGGTATGCCGCACACTCGACTTGTCCATGTTGACCGTGAGCTGATGAATCGACATTGATTCGGCAATTGTACATCTACCCCAGGGTCCTGGAAACCTTCCATACTGGCTTCTCGATCCACTTCTTAGAATATTACCTGATCCTGCACTTTGATGACCCGTCGGCACTGGAGTATATTGTTTGGTAAGTGTTTCCACACCACTGTCTGCATTGCGTTTTGAATACCGTGCCCAGGTCTATGGGGGTAGGTCACCCAGCTGTGAGAATCGCACTTCGATGCTTACGTGTTGTCTATGATTCAGGCCGCCTTCGTCAGCGGAGTGAGTCTAGAAAACTGCTATTCCAAGACCTGGTTGACGTTCGACCATTAGTTCTTTGCAGCGTGGGCAGTTGACCTGTAAGCTCGCTAACCAATTACTTGGACATGTTAACGTGACACCATACAGCTTCTTTGTATGGCGTATCTGGCAATGTAAGCCCACATTCATCGACATTCGTGGATATTCTCTACTCCACTAACGGCTGGACCGTGAAGTGAGCAACCAAGCCTTGATTTGCATCTTTCTGGTACGTTATCTTCTTGACTCGCTTCTCCGTCGGAAAGTGATATATTGGGATCAGGCCGTTCTACCGACAGCCCGTACAGGTGTGATCATCTCCCCCTTCTTCACAGTTTTCTCCTTACCCTTCATTAGCCGTCGGAATCGTGAATACCATAATTAGGTAGGGATCAATTCGCTGAAAATCTTACTTCAAATTCGCTGACACACCTCCATAGTTTCAAGGATACCGCAGTCGCGGAGTTCCTTACCAAGCTTTATGTAGGTTGTGCCGCAAGCTTGGTGCCACTCGAGTTGACCCAATTTCCCAGCCAACTCTGGTCGCAGGATGGGCTCTGGCTGCCGTCGCGGACAGTTTGATCGCGATAACGTTGTGTTATTATCTCCATAAACAACGGAGTGGAATGAAAAGGTGACCTCCATCAAAGCTTGGGTCCACTGAGACCGGCGTTTACACGCGTTCGTCAGGACGGATCACATCATCAACACATTGCTTCTGTACACGATCAATACCGGGGCGTTGACGTCGTAAGCACCATTGCTGACTCTCATTTGTAGACTCATCACCAATGGATCATGAAAGACTGTTTGCAATCCTTGTTATCATCACGGTTGGTCTCACTCCCAGTTGTTTCCACGTGTAATCTCAATGTGCACTAGTTCCTTGCGCTCCCAGGCAACCTATATTTTACCGCCTTCGTTCAGGTACAGAGTAAACGTGAGTTGAGTTTCCTTTAAGAAACTGGCACCAGATTGCTGAACTAACCACTCAGTATACGCAATATCCATGCTTGCATCGTGCGCACCATTCTCGGCCCTACCAGAATCTGTAAAAACTTGATACTCCTTTCAGGTTGAATGCACGTAAAAAGACGTTCGAAGATGCCCGAGCAGCTGTCGCTACTTCAAACAACGTGTCCCTCAACTTTGTTGGCCAATCCGGGGATAAATATCATTATCACCACCACCGCATGGTGAGTTCATTTCCCGTCTGCACTTCGTGACGCTGATTGCGTCTGCGTTTCCCCCTTCTTCATTAGACGCCTCCCGTCAAGTTCAGGCAGGATGTTGGGGAAGAATCATTCCCATCCACGATGAACCACCCACCATTTGCGTGATAAAATGGTATCTCCTTTTATTGAGAAATCTGAGTTCGGAGAGCACGTATTTATTATTCAAGTTTCCTTGTAAGGATTTCGTAACGACTACGCCCCGACCACGTCGTCGGCTCGAACTCGGAACCGGAACGATGTCGGAACAGTCTCGGAGATGTAGGAGTCGTCATAGCCACTCGTACCCCCTCACCAACGTCACCGGCGCACATCTCGTACAAAGATTCACGCTTGTATATCACACCCCTTCCTTTAGCTACAAAATCGTTTTTTCCACTCTTTTCACATTTTGTGCCTTTGTCCTTCCGGTAACGCATCTTTGCCACTGCGCAGCTGAGCTGCATTGTTCCCCTCTATATTTAAGGATTTGCCTGTACCACAATTAGCAGAAGAAAAAGCCAGCCGAACTACCACTAAACAATGCAGACCACTTGAGAGCGTCAAGCACGACGAGAAGTCATACTGGCATGCATACCCTCAACCAATTACATACTATTATCAATCACATCCGTACCCCATACAAAGGTACAGCGACAGTGTCCGCCAATGCCTAATAATCCATATCGTAAGACAAAAAAAGGAGGTTCTGCGGAGAGCACGCAATGTACCCATCAATTTCTTGGCAGTGAACACAATCATTTCGTTCTTGATGATGCAATCTCCGAGATACTAGTGTGTGGCCTACCTGGCACCCGTGTTACATGGTTTACTTGAGTTAGCATGGCATTTACTTTACAAGGGGCTACCATACAGAAAAAGGTGCTTTCCTTCCGAGACGTCAGACAACTTGATGACATCCTGATCGACCTCCATGCTGTGGTTGTCTGAAGCTCTGGGCGGAAAAAGGAGCAGTTTCGCAGACTGATCGAATCCAAGCTCTGCGAAGGGGTTATATACGTGACTTTCTTCCCGAAATCTGCGCGACAGATCCAAGGCAGGGGTAGGGATGTATGTATACAATTTACCTGCAGTCGAGAGGAGGAGGGTGAAGGCGCGGATGCTAGATAGCGCCCGTAAGGTGCGTCGTAGTTGGATGAAGTTCAAAACCTCGTTTTCCAGCAGTGTCAAGCCGTGCACCTCGTCAAGGGAGAGGATGACAACTGGTTCTTGATTTTCTGCTCCTTGGGACTCAGGCATCTGAGTGACAGGAAATTTCTTGATGACCTCGAAAAGAGCGCAGAATGTCCTGTTCAAGAGGTCATCATCTTCTCACATAAATGTATCCAACCTTTCTCCTGCAACGTCAACGTGAGGCTTTGGGGTCTCATTGTAGGCTGCAATGTACTGTCTTCTCGGTTATAAGAGGAATAGCTAAACATCACATGGTACGTACGGTGTTCACCTTACATATTGCCCTCTGGTAAAATTCTGCACGATAGTGACCATGAGTGTTCCCAGTCATTTCGTGAGTCATATGAGCTCTGAATTATTTTGGTTACCGGGCGTCCTATCTCCATACCCTCCAATATAGATTTTGTTTCCTCAAAAACTGCTTGAAGGAATGCGCAAGCACGGTTGAATGATTCTCTATCAGTACTGCACCTGCTAGAGAGGAAATCATAGACATCTTGATCGCCAGGAAGATAGCCTGGAAAGGGAACAATTACCATTAAACGTTGCTCTCGGTGGGTACCAAAAGCACCCACCCATGTACCTCGAACCCTGAAGGATCATTGGGATAACGAGCTCGTATTTGCTCAGCTCGTCAACAGTCCTAGATTTCCCAATACCAGATGACTGGATGAGGGCAATGTACTTTGCATAATAAATCATCCTGTGCAAAAGAGCCACGGGTCGCAAATCGTAGGGGCGGGGACACACAGTTTTGGATATGACCAAGCAAGGCGAGTGCAACATTCCCTCTGTATTCCGCGACACAGGACAACTGGGTAGCTGTGAAGGATAACAGACATAAGCATCGGCAACAAAAGCAGATTAGTGGGGCAGACCCTCGATTTCAGCAGCAGAAAGATGGAGAACTAGGGTTTATGAGTCAAGCAGCGGGGCTTTTCGTACTGATAAGAACGTACGTGATTGCTTTGGTGCTTGGAGATAGTCTGTCATGTAACGTTCAGGCAGGGTCCATTTTTGTCGGGCATTGAGACACACTGATGTCTCTAATGGCCTGGTACTTCCTCGCTTTCCATGCATCCATAAGTTTCTGTATCAAAGACGACCTCTTGTTGGCGAGGGCGACAGAATTGTAGGCAGGATCTAGCCTCCCATTGGAATTTGCCCACAATCGACCCAAGAAGGATAAGCCAGTCGAATGAGTTGAGAGCGACATGAAAATCGGCGTCGTCGTTGACAAGTTTTGTCAAGGGTACGTTCCTCGTTGTCTTCAACCATGTAGGGTAGTCGTAGAGATAGGGGTGATGGGCGGTGTTCGAAATGCAGTCAACCGCGCACCCCTCGACGACGCTTATCTCTTTCTAACCTTCACGACCTGGCACCTCGCTGCTCCACACATGCCATCCCGGAGAAGACAGGTGAATCCACATAAGCCCCGCAGGCCTCGACCGATGCCAACGCACCTCACTACTCCACACATGCCATCCCGGAAAAGACAGGTAAATACATAAAACCCTGCGGGCCTTATCTGATGCTAGCTATATCTGGGTTCCTAGAATCGGCGTGGGCGGTACCATGCTACATCTGATCTTTCACCACTCGACGAGTTCTTTGCAAGATACGATCCTCGGTTCAAGTATGATTCCACAGAATCGGCGTCACACGAATTTTATCGTCTGTGCGACGAATTCGACTGGGACAGGGATCACCATGAGAAAGAGGAAGCCCACCAGGGATTTAAGGACGCGCTTGTGCAACAATTCAACAAAGTCTATGGCACAAACGAGGACGATCTCGGGAATTGGCAAAATTTGTGTTATATTACGCACATTAAACCAATCCCAGAGGGCCTGAATGCTTGTCGAGAGGCAAGTACATTGTCCTCCCTGAGTTTCGTGTCTTTGATTCACGCGGAATTACAATACCTAGGCTGTCCGTGGTACCTTTGTCAACCTGGTCGACCTTGTCGACACGGACACTACAGGGGAGGATTTGCGGGTATTCGACTCTGAGCGTGAGCTCAGTGAATACACTCGAAACACAGGCAAGTTTTTCCCAAAGGAGAGTGCTTACGCAGGAGGGCTGTTGCGATACCTCCTACGACACATTCTCCATCCTGCGGCGGAAGTTACCTCCCGCCGCAGGATCAAAAGGCGCCGCTAAACGAGGATCTTACTCCCGTGCGCGTCTTCTTCCAAGACACCACGAGACGGAGCTCCACGTTCAGCAGCGCGACTCTGAATTGGCTTGATGATTTTTCTTTTTCTTTTTGCTTAGACAGTCCTCGAGGCAAAATGTACCAAATTTCGCAGTTATGCCTGGCAAATATTCCAGCTCGATATAGTCATTTTGATCGTCTCACTCTGTTTTTTCCTGACCGATGTAAAATCCTTACGTTGTATCTCGAGTATCATACAGTCCTGTCAAACATGACCAATGATTCAGAACCCATCAAAAATTCAAAGACGCCCTCGCGAAACAATTCAGTGAAGTCTGTGGGATATAGACGTAAATAATCTTGGAGACTGGCAAGATTTAAACAGTCATAAAACTCTCTGGCATTTCTACCCTCGCGCTAATCCTAGGATTCGGCGCCGCAAGGTTTGTCTCGACCCAATAATAATATTATCGCTAAAAATATTTCTGAAGTAGGCAACGATCGATGAGAACGACCTAGACCGATCGAGTGAACTTAAGAAGGGCTAACAGGGAAGATGTGACGAGGTCTCCGAGCGAGTGTCCGATGACGATGTGATATGAGGAGCGTTGCCTCCGCCAGTTGAAAAAAGGGGCCAGAGCTCTTCTGCCAATGCAGCGATGGTATAATCGGAATCACGCACGGCATTTCCGTCCCTAACCCGTGTCGGACAGGTAAAGTATAATCAGGGTGCACTCCGACTCGATGTGGAACACATTAACTCCTACGTGATGCGATACCGGAATTGGGCTGAACCTGCAAGTTGTGAGACTGTGAATCAAGAGCACATGCTTGGTGGAAGTTGGCGGTGTGGTTAGAAACGACTGTCTTCTGATCTCGAAGTTTAGGTCCAGATTGAGGAGACTAGGTCATCCCAAGTAGAGGCAGGCAATGTAGCCGTGACTCGTTTACAATCTGTACAGAACCGCGGGACTCTTTATCATAGTGCGACCTGGGAGGCAACCTAGTATCCTGTTAACTCACTGAGGGGGTAATTCGAGCCCAACACGTTGGAGAAAGCTGGTGATGTAAATGTAAGATCGACGACTGCAGGGTGCTGTCCCAGCTAGTCTCCCCAAAACTAGACGTAAACTTCAGGATTGGCAGAAGACACCAGACTACGGCTCATTCACCAAAGCTTGTACATAGACAACGTGCAGCCGCAATACATGGATTCGTGTCCGTTGGTGTCACCTTCCACCACTTCAGTCGGTTCTAGTCTGCCATAGTAACCACGATACGCACTGTATCCCAGCTGAGCTTCTGACAATGAGGTGTGAGGTGTTATAATTTTGTCCTTTCGAAGCGTTCACGCATCCACACGTGAACTGCCCCCGTGGCACTGATCGCCGTTGAGGACCATTTCGTTTATCAATGCGAGACCAGCGTATTTGACAACTTCATCGAATTTTCCATCCCGTTGGCTCGAGAACCACGTGCATTGAGCAGTCCTGTGTCAGAGTAAACTTTGAATAAACTTGTATGACTGTTCGAGTAGACCGATATTGGGGTTGAGGGTGTCGAAAAGCGAAAGGAATGTTGAGGGTATACTGATTCGCCGAATGCACGGAGACGGTGTTGATGGATGCTCCACGGCATTGCCAATGTTGCGCCATAACATCAATTTGTCTTCCAGACACCTATCGAACTTATCAGCGTATAAATGTTGAACTTTCGACAGAAATTACCTGAATCGTTGAAGCAGCGGCACGGATTCGGTCATCGACTGGGACGGTGGTAGAATTCCCCACTGCAGGAAAGGAGGGGAGGTCAGGTAACGATAGTACCAGTTGGCCATAGGTGTTGGCCTGGGGAAGTTGTACTTTGTTATCTAGTTGTGGGTTTGGAAATGCGTGCGGATATGATGGGGTCGATTGTGAAGCAATGGAAAAAGCTTCTCTGGGTATCATCTAAACCAGGCCGAAGTGACATCAGTGCTCGTGCCGAGATACCTGTCGCCTCCTCCATCTGAGATGATCTCGGGTGATTCTTTGTGGTTGGGAATGGACGGTCGAGGTTCATGTATGGCGTCCAGTCCTCGGTGTAGAATCGGACCACCTTGGATCCATAATATTCCTGGAATGTCCGCGCCCGAGTGTGCCAAATGCTGTTCACGAGAGCGTCACGTTGTGATGGAGAGCGAACACCACAGAGGTGAACGATTGTCACAGCGGATCCCCGGTACCACCTAAACATGGCGACCAGGGCTTCTTGGCACATAAATACTGCACAGATGCCAACCTCAGAACACGATGTGATCTGCTTGATTGATACAGAACATATCGCTCCATGCCCAATGCAACTCAGCGTTCCGCATGATCTTGCAGAACGTTTGTAGTTTGTCGTGTATGACCTTAGGTTCATCCTCCTCCCACTTGTGCGAAAACATGGCATAACGGTAGTATTCCATGACATCGTGCTCGATACAGGTATGGTCGATGTGTGTCGTCATGGAGGAGATCAATTCTTTGAAGGCTGAGAGGGATTCGAATGCAACAGCTTGTTCTTCTTTGTCGAGAAGGCGGCCACTGGCAGCGATGGTGTTGATCATCACCAACAGCGGCTCATGGATGGCAGCCTGAACAGCCCTGCTGATCCTCACTTTCGTCTCGCTTGGATTTACGTACTGCCGATGACGCTCTGTGATGCAGGATTAGTAGACAAACTTCGGCATGATGTCGACGTCCTCACCGCGAATCCCCAGATCAGGTGACTGCAACGTCTTCGAGAGCATCATCTCGAATGCACCTATTGTACTGTCATAGTTTCCTGCGTTGTGTAAAGCTGCATGCTTTCCCTCGTAGCCCCATGGAGACGCCTGCAATCGATCGTCTCGAGATGTTCATATGACCTGATAAATCATGGATCTCGCAATCATGAACTTCAAACCAAAAGCATCAGCCCTACGAGGGATAGTAGAACCAAAAGGAATACTCACGCCAACAGCAACAACCAAGGTATCTTTCCACGAATCACTCGCGAAAGTCCATTTCACCCACTCCCAGAGCATTGTGGGGAGTGTGCAATTGAGGGCAGTTGGTACGTTTTCACGTCCGAGGGCGGCCTCTAAGGCTGCGTCAGCGGAGAGACATCCTTGTGTGAAATCTGACGAAAAAGGCTGAATGCATGGCATACAAAAGCTAGAACATAAACTCACCAGAAACCCACTTAGTGGTGGCACTCTTATAGATTTCTGCATCGAAGGTATTTACTATTTGAAGAAGAGACTCGCCTCCCTTCATCGTGTGACTCGCTCTATATATATAGGGCCTCACACAAACCGAATATCTGTCCAAGACAATGACAGTTGTCCACAAGTCGCGGTAGGAAACTTACCAATGAGATGGAAACGATGACCGACGATTCAAGTGAAAATAGAACCTCCTCCAACACCGTTCACCGAAATGTAAAAGCGATTGCAATTGATATTAGAGTCTCGCGGAGAGCCACGAAAAAAACGACGGAGTTCAAAAGGGCGGTTGGCTATTGTGTCGGTTGCATCATGTACTTACGCTGTTGTACTGGCATAGAAGATATCCGGGGTAGAGCTAAATTGTACGTTGGAGAGAAGAAATTTCGTTGAGACAATTTTACAGTACAGTGTCACTGTACTGTGTGACAGTGCATTCGTTCAAGTTGGACGGAGTTCAGACGTGCAATATACGTAAAATCGATATCCGTATCATGCAAAATACCATCATCCTCTACCATCCATCAATGATCGAGTGCTATGGTTTATGTATTATCTCCCAACAATTCAAGTCAAACCGCTCCGATTCGTCCTTCGTCCCCCTCCACGGTCTGAACCTGCCCCGCATTCAAGTTGTCAGCTGAGCTATGTATGACCGTGAACTATGGTGGACCACTCACGTTCAACGACCCGCTGCCTTCGAGACCTGATGCCATTCCACGCATGTTCATCGTCAGAGGCTATTGCGAACATCACTAATGCTACGTACCAGATTTTTAGTCGTCATTGTTGCCATTTAAACCAAACATCAATCCACGCTTGAGCGACAACTGCGCTGATATCTGCATCAAACAACGCCTCAGCGTCAATGCTGGGAAATCCATGAATATTTGTGGCTGTGTGGTCCGGTCGCTCATCCGTAAGTGTTGCGTACCAAACCCTTCCAGCGCGATCCCAAGGGTTCCTGCCGAGGGACACCTGAGTAGATATGTACGCCGCCGAGGTCGTAGTCATTCGTGTATGGGTTGGCAAGGACCTGGTCGTAGCTGGCCAGCTGCAGATCCTTGCCAAGCACCACGCCGTGCCTGAGGCACTCATTGAGCGCAAGGCAACACCTTGCATGCGCTCAGTGAAGAGGTCCGCGCCAACGGGCTAGGGTCTGCTTGAGCCGGTACTGTTTGACCGTGGATCCAAATACATCGGACATGGATTCGTTGAGTGTACCGTAGTCAAGGTTGGCGGTGTACTGGGTGTGCTGTGGGTGAGCTCGTGGCCAATGACATCGAGCGAAGCGGTGAAGCGGTTCCAGAATATACCAAAGAGTATCTGGTCGCCGTTCCAGAAGGTGTTCACGAGATTCTAGCCGTAGTGCACAGATCCAACCATGCTCATACCATAGCCATCGATCGAGTTGCGGTTGAAGATGATGCCAAAGAGATTGAACGTTGCGCCGAATCCGTCATAACACTCGTTGACGGCCACATCGGTCGAGTCTGTGCTACCCTCAGAACGCCCGAGCTTCGACTCTTTTGTTTCAGAGTTCCGCGAATCGTAGATGACTCAGTTAAGGCGTTTGCTAGGTGGTGCGGCCCCGTGCTGAGCGGTATCCAGATTAGTAGCGTACTGGTTGTGCTCGCCGCGACTCGGAATGCGTAGTAAAGGGTGGGCAGAGTAACCTTGCGGGCGTGGCCATCGACTTGGTTAGAGTTCGCTATCAAGCTCAAGATATAAGGTGGAATAAGAGGTATGATGCCCGGACCGCTGCCTGTTGCCCTACGTTACTGGAAGGCGGTCAGGTTTCGAGCAAGGATCGTGCTCAAGTCGAGAGAGTGGCGTGCATAGGTTCGGGCTGCTTTGGAGACGTCAGGATTGGCAATGATATGAGAGGGGAGGTAGGGAGGGATAATAGAGCAGCAGTGAGGAGTGTGCGTCTATAAGAGACTGTGTTACTTACAGTAACTTATCGGGAATTCAAATATTCAGGGATTGCTCAGGCTGTTCTCGACGATATGCATCATGAGCATATCAACTGTAGTAGTGACCGCAGCAGGTACTGGTAACGCAGAACACTTTCATTAATTGGGGGTTCTTCGAGAACAGCTTTTTCCTAATTACCGCCCGCAGTGCCACTAACATTTCAAGCTGCCAGTGATTGGCACAAAGATATTTTTGCTATCATCATAGCCTCAGGCTTTGCTTCCGAACAGATTCTAGAAGGCGATATAACATCAACTGGTCCTGTAGGATATGCACACTTACATTCGACGGCCTTCATCATGCCATCCTCTATCATCAAAGCCATGGAGGGTCCCTTCACTGGAACGCTAGCAACAATGATGCTGTATGGGGTGATTTGCATGCAGACATTTCATTATGCCAAAAATTACGCGACTTCAGATCGGCGCCTCATAAACTGGTCGGTGAGTCGATCACCCCCCTGATCCAGGTATGCGCAAAGTCGCTCATTCGAGTCAACGGGAGTAGGTAGCATGTGTATGGTATGCCGCACACTCGACTTATCCATCTTGACCGTGAGCTGATGGATCGACATTGATTCGGCAATTGTACATCTACCCCAGGGCCATGGAAACCTTCCATACTGGCTTCTCGATCCACTTCTTAGAATATTACCTGATCCTGCACTTTGATGACCCGTCGGCAATGGAGTATACAGTTTGGTAAGTGCTTCCACACCAC
>QFEM01002990.1:0-11536 GCA_003316205.1 Boletus bicolor
GGGGTGTTAGCCATATCATGAAGTCGTCGTCGTAACTTGTTGAGCTATCTTCTGCGGTCGTGCCAGCACCGTCTCTGTCAACTCGGAGCAGAAAACGGTATGTGTGGGTCACGACGACAAGCAGATTACAGACAAAAAACGATAAAGTGACCTTATGGTGGGGACGGAACAGGTTCAATACCACCTAAGTCAGGGGGTGCAATGGAAGGACTTGCTTCGATGTTCATCCCTGTAATCACCACCTCAAACATGTTACGAATCTGGCCGATCATGTGGAAAAGTGCTCCGAAGGCCAAGACGACACTGGAAGCGAAGATGGAGAGAATCATTCTTCTCTGTCGTCTGGGTTTGATCCTCCAGAGCATACGGAGAGGAAGTAAAACGAGGATCGAGACTGCCACACAATCGGCTGAAGATCCCAGTCCGTGAAGATCAGCATTGAGGCATTCGGCAAAGTGAGAAATGCGAGCTTACTTGTGAACTCAAAGATCGAGATTTGTGCTTTCACCTGACAGTACGGCTTTCTGGACGTGACCATTCGATGGTACCAGCCTGAGTCTGAAGCACATTGCACAACTTTCCCAATGACAAGCATTACCCGGCACGCCGCATAGAACGTTACGCATGCGTAAGTGAATTTCAGGAGGCGAGGACTTCCATGGATAATCCTGATGATAGAAAACAATACACTCATGCGCACCAGCCTAAATACGCAGTGTAAGCACAACTCGCGACAATGGAAGCGTATAAACAAGGACGTCACGACAGAAGTGAAGCCGATTGAGTAGATTTAGGTGCTTATGATGGACGTCGAGCCATCTAGATGTCGATGGTGAGCGGCTCCTGCGGTAATCGCAGTTTGCAATTTTCGGATGCTTACTAGTAAGCAAAAAGATCCATTGTGCCATTAGCCAAAGCGGACCTGTGAACAATAATATGGCCGCCCAGGTATCTTCCCACCAGAAGCGGCGGGTTTTGAGGCGAATATAAGGTCGCCATACTGTCAAAAAAAGCCCTAAAGCTTGAAAAACGCTAGTGGTAACTGGGGAACTTTGATAAGCCTTCGGAGACCAACTAATCCGATGTATACTACAAATAAAGGCATCGCAAACTCAGTGAAGTGCGAGAGGAGGAACAGCGAACAGGAGCCTGAGCTCACAACTAATATAGATGAAGATGAAGTTTGGACTTGCAACTTATCGTTTCACTCACTGTCATCCAGCCTTCCGTGAACTCACTGCCCTCGTCGTATCTGGCAGTCGGGACTCACCCTGATGGGACACCTTGACTTCAGTTGAAACCGCGGCTCAGCTGCGTTGCATGGAAACCTGTCGTGGCCTGCGTAGCGCTCTGTATGGGCGACTATATACGACCTTGGAGCTATCTCCTCTCTGTAAAATGGGCAGAGATGTGTGCGACTACATGCTTTTAATTCGTTCGAAAACAATCCAGTCAAGCGGTTTCCTGTCATTACAGAAGGGTGTATTTCATGGATGCCAAGGGCACGCCGTGTAGCCGGGTCGGGTGAGAGATCTAATCAACTCCAGTAACGTAGTGAGCCCAGTCATAACGCGACATACGTAGTACTTATCCCAACTATCATGATCGACTTCCTGTATGTATGTGGGCCTCCAGCACATCACGCAGCCGATGAGCAAGGGGTATACTCGCACAATATATTATAACCTACAGCATCAATCCAGAGTACAGCAACATGAAAACAATCCACGCACGCACCCGGGCTGCGGGCAACTCTACGTCATACATGTTGGGCCATCCGCCGTGATCTCCGGGCAACGTTTTCTTGCTCATCGCCTTGCTGTGCGCTACGATACAACGAAGACCCTGATCTATCAACTGTCCGTTCGACGATGGATGTGCCGTCTCGGAAACGTGTCCGGAACAGCACATTGGCGTTCGTGAAAAGACCCTCTTTCAGGGATACGACAATGAATTGCGAGCCTTTAAATCGGTTTTTGAAGAGTTGACCAATGTGTTGAGTGTGGGACAGGTCAAGCGCCGCGTCGATTTCATCCAAAATGTACATAGGAGCAGGCTTGAACTGGAGAAGAGCCATGATAAGAGATAGTGCAATCAATGAGCTAGCTCGTGAGTTCCATAAGAATCTGATCGAGCACTACGTTAGCGGTGACGTACCGTTGCCCACCGCTAAGTTCGGTAAGGCTCTGCTTCCACACGGATCCAAGTCGGACCTTGACTTCAAGGCCTTGCATTAGGTCTTGCCCTTCTGGAGGTTGTAACTTTGCAAAATTTCCGGGTAACAGTTCGGCAAATATGGCACCAAAGTCTCTGTGGAGCGGGACATTGGTAATTCATTCCGCGTGACGAGAGGAACAAGCTCACCCGTCGACCTTTTCCCAAGTTTTCTGAAGGGCGTCGCGCTTATAACGATCAAGTTCTGCGATCGTGTCCTCAATTTTTTGTTTGTCTTTTAATACAGTTGCCATCATCTTCTTGATCTCGGATTCCTTCTTCTCCACGCTAGTACCAGCGAGGTGAGCGAACAGGAGACAGCAGTAATCATGACGGTTCGGTGCCGTACTCACGTTTCAATCATATTCATGACTTTGGGATTGACCTTCTTCATACCACGTTGCCGTGCCTCTAATTCATCCGCCTTGCCAGACAGAGCCCCAATATCAACCGAATCAAAGTCGTATGGAGAGCCGGGCTTCCCAAATGATCTGTATGCGTTTATGAGATATATGAACGTGGCTGATGTGGCACAATTTACTGGGACTCCTCGCGAATCCAATCGTACTGTTTCTCGAGATTCGCCATGCATCCAACCTGAGTAATGTTGTCCTTTTCCAGAGAGTTGATCTCATGTTCCAATCGCTTTGTGTTCAGCTCGGCATCGGAGATGCCCTTTTTCTGAGCTTTGATAGCATCATCGAGTTCTTTCAATTCGTGGTCGAACTGAGTGAGAGTTGCGCGTTCTTCTTGCAACTTTGCCTCTGCTTTGGCATGCTTGGCCTAGACAGAAGTTATTCAACCTAAAATTCTAGCAGCCAGCACACAACATACCGCAACATCGGCCAATTTATCTTGAATCTTGCCCACATCTTTCTGCATCATGTCGATTTGAGCAAGGGCATTCCGAATCGCGACATCCGCGGCCTGTATATCATTTTCTATTTGTTCTTAAGAAGCGAAAGCACATCAGATCTAGTAAAAGGAATGAAAGTTTCACTCACCTAGCTCCAACACCGCTGTTTGGTGTTCCTTTTGCCGCGTCTTCACCACGACGACTTGCTTCTGGAGCGCGCTCTTTTGCCTAGAGATCTCGCTCTACATGAAGCGTAGTGAGTAAGGCCTTACAAGACATCCACGTCCATCTCACTTTCAGCTCGTTGATCTTGCCCTCTTTGTTGTCCTTGAACTCGCGCATATCCTTTTCGAGTTTCTTGACATCCTCTTCGGCAACCTTTTGCTTGTCCTTTGCGGTTTGAACGGCATTCCGAAGTTTAACAATGGCTTCTTTGAGAGATTGGACCTCAGCGCCGAGCTACACGTCATGCATCAGGTTATCCCAACATAGTGAACGGAACCCTTCTCTCACCCTCGCAGCATTGCTTCCTCCAATTTGTTCATCCAACAAGCGAAGCTCATGTTCCTTAATCTCCACATCCCTCGAGAGTTTCTTCCACCGTTCTCTCCTTTCCCGCCCTGCTCCCTCACCTCTCTCTAGCTCCGTAAGCTGAGCCATCGCTTGATCCAACCTTTTCTCTGCTTCCAACAATTCCTGAACTCTCAACAACATACCGCTTCCGCTAGGCGGTGCACCACCACTGAGTGTCCCAGATGGATCGTAGACATCACCATTGAGCGTTACGGAGCGGACCTTAGCACCAAAGGTAACGGCATTAGCGGACTCCGCGTCTGCACAGATGATCGTGTCGCCGAACACGTAGGCCATGGCACGAGCTACCTCGTCGGGGTACCCAATAAGAGAAAGTGCGACGTTCGCCTTCCCAGGAGCGAAGTGTTCGATTTGAGCTAGTTTCTGTTTGGGTTTATGAGACAATTTGATTTCGGAAACCAAGATTCGTATTGAATATGATCATACCTGCACGGAAAGCGCGAAAGCGTTGATCTTATTGAGAGGTATGATCGTCACGCGTTTCTTGAGCTTGCCATTTTGCAGAAGATCTTTGCCAACACGTTCATCCTGAACGACGACATTGTATAACTTGCCGCCTGCGGCGATCTCAAGTGCGGTTCCCTTATTAGAGTGTTCAGGAGGGACAGAAGTCAAGGTGGCCACGAGACCTTTGACTTTGCTGCGATCGAAAGTGGGGTAGGGCGATGTGTAGTCAAAGGTCAGGTTAGAGAGGCGGTGTTTAACAGCATCGCGTGCCTACAAGTGGGTGTTAGCAACTACGGAGCATTATAAAAGTTACCCCTGCCTCTGTACGCTCGTTGACTACACCTCGGGCGTTACGCAACTCGATGTCGCATTGTTGTTGTTGTCCAGCGCTCCAGCCACAGTCAGCCAACTGACGTTTCAACTTGTCGAGTTCCCCTTTCATCCTGGTGAGGTTTTGCTGTCCCTGATGGGCGTCCTTCTCCACGTCCTTCCATTTTGCCTCAAGCGCTTTCAACTCTTTCTCGTTCATCGAAAGCTTCAAACGATTCTGCTCCTCCTCAGCGGTGCCCTGTACCAGGCGTGCCTTGGCCTCGGCAATTTGGCCCAAATAGCCTCCCCCGGTGTTCCCGGTGTTGGACGTTGACACGCCGGTTAAGAGTGTTTGAAGGAGTTCCTCCGAGTTAGTAAGGGTGGCGTAAGTTGCGTCATGAGAGATCTTCACCGCCTGATAGGCGTTCTCGAGCTGGTTGACTTGAGCCTGTTTGTCCTCAAGTGACTTGCGCAAGTTTTGGAGGTCCTCCCGGGAAACGGTGACATTCTTTTTCTCCTCATCGATATTACCATTCGCGAGTTGAATTTGAGTACGGAATTTCTCGAGCTCCTTGTCCAACTCTGCGACGTCTTCCTCCATCTTCTTCAGCTTCCCGCCCTTCTTCCGCTCCGCTTCGCGTTTCTGGTTGACTTCTTCCCACATGTTCTCTGCCGCCTTGCACTCCTTCAGCAACTTCTTTCTCTGCTTATCCACAGCCCCTTTTTCCGCTTCCTTGGCTTTGGTTTCCTCGCCTGTTGTTTCGACCTTTCTCTTAGCGTCAGTCCACTCCCACGCCCGCAGCATGCGGCCGATTCGCTCGAGTTCTGTCCTCTCCTTTTGCCAGACGAGGAACTGGCGTTTCTCGGCACGAAATTTCTCCAACTTCGGCGAAATCTCCTCGACAAGGATTGAACTGAGCTCCTGGACGCGTTTATCCTTCTTGTCCATTGTCTTCTTGGCTTTGTCCTTGCGCTCTTCGAACATACGAGTACCGGCTGCTTCCTCGACCATGCCAAGAATTTCTTGTGGTCGCATGTTAAGGACCTGAAAGGTTCACGTAAATGATTGTACAGTGGAAACATGAAGATGACTGACCTTGGTTATACGACCCTGCATGATCAGGAAATTGGGATTGTTGATGTTCAACTGGACACTCTGAAAAAGATTCTGAACCGTTTGCTGAGTAGACTTGTGCCCGTTCAACAGATATTTTGATATGTTAGGGAGTGCGATCTGTCCTCATTAATTGGTTAGTGAACGTCAGGTCTTTGGAATGAGTAGCCGACCTGGCGAGTGACTGTGATCTGCTTGTAATCCTCTAATCCCACTGGACTTTTTTCCCGATCTGAGTTGTCGAAGACGATGGTAACGCTCGCTTTGGTGACGCCAGCTTGTCCACGTTTGTAAATGAGATCTTGCTGGTTCTGCGCGCGCATCTACAGAGACAAGGAGGGTAGTTAGGCCCGGCATGTTCGTGAAACAACTTGCGCACTTGAGCCATGTTCGTAATCCCAAGAACAAAACATATTGCATCTAGGATATTGGACTTGCCTGACCCGTTCAAGCCGGTGATTGCGTTAAACGAAGGGTCCCATCCCATTATCTGCGTCCGCACAGGATAAGATTTGAATCCTATATCTCATCACGTTAGAGTAGAGTTCCGTCGGGTTGCACGACTTGCCTTCCAGCACAAGTTCCTCAATCCGCATCCTTTGTGGTCTGTGATCGTGAGAGCTGTGTAGACGCGACGCGACGCGTCCTAGAAATTCAAACGGAGTATAAATCTTGGAGCGTATCTAGGTGTGGTTTTATGGCAAAAAGTTTGATCGGGCTTCTGGCGCCTGTCCCAGCGCTTGGTGGATCATCATGATTTGCAGTACTGGTAATATTGATGACAATTTTGGAACGAGACGCTTAGATCTTCCTTGGTGAGTACCTCCATAAAGGCTGGTTAGTCTTGCCCGTGATCGTCTAACCGAGCCCACAACTACGGAAAAGGAAGTTTGGGGCAAAAGCTGCCCACAAATTTATGCATAATCACCGGCATTTCCCAGCTAGCACGCTGCGTCTGGCCGGTTGGACTGTGCAGTTAAACACTTTTACTTTCCCCCCGACCACGTATTTTCCCCAGGCTTGACGTGCGTGCTTGAGTTAACGCCGTAACCTGTGAGTCAGTGCATCCTCCCCAACGCCCAACCCGCTTTTAATTAACCATCAACACCTGATAGTCCTGGATCCATCCGATTGATTTCGACGTCTTACCTTTGAAGATGTCGCTTTCGGACATCTCCGACTTGACCGACCTCTCCACCGATGAAGATGACGTACCACTTGCGAAACGCACTTCCAAGGCTAGGAAAGTACCTAAGGAGTACAAGGTTTCTCATGTTCTCCGCGCACCCCGAACAGCACAGTATACAGCCAAGTCCCTTTATGGTGCGCCAGCGTGCATTAGAGTTCCCCTTCCCAATGTTTATTCCTCTCTCGTCGGCAGACCAGATCATTGACAATGCCATAGACCTTGATCCTGAATATCAACGGGGTAAGCTGTCCGCTTGTGGAGCGAATCGATGGTGTCGAGGCTGCATCTGACGGAGTTCATTTCGAAAGATGTTATATGGCAGGAAGAAAAACAGTCTGGACTAATAGATTCGGTACTGCGTAATTACTACATACCCCCCATAATTTTTGGTACGTGGAATTTTTGTGCTGATTGTATCAGATCTCATAACGGAATGTAAAGCCGTGACAGTCCAAGACGACGGGAATGAACTGCGAACTTGTATTGATGGGAAACAGCGTTTGACATCGATCCAAAGGTATTGTTCTTAACTGTAACATACGTACTAATTTGACCCATCACTGCGATGAAGATTCATTGATGGACAGGTGTGTTGTCAAGTCTAGTAGCATCATTCGTTCTCTTACATATTTAAATACAGATACCGCGTCAGTCGTGTTTGTAGTATCAAGGTTCGGACACTTCACTGATCTTTCCCTGTGCGGTCACTAGATAAAGATTCGTAAGTATCTTAGCGATTACTCCCCCTGCAAAGCGCGTTTACAAGTTAAACACTTCTTTTCGCAGATTCACGAATGAGAAGCTTTGGTTCAAGTCAAGTGCGACGAACGCAAGACGCAAGCTTCTTCCTCAGTACCTGAGAACGCAATTTGCGAATAAACAGATCGTGTGTGTTGAATACACAGGATTGGACGATGACCAAGAACGAGAGATTTTCCAGGCAAGTAAGCGATCTCCCACGTCAGTCAAATTCTTACTCTGGTTTATTGTACAGAGGGTTCAATTAGGCGTTGCGCTCACACCTGCAGGTGCGCTTTGTTCGATTATCTGTTGCTGACGCTGATGCAACTTTCTGGAAAAAGAACGACTACAGGCGCTTGTTGGCCCATGGTCTACGGCTATTCGCGAGATCCAAAACCAGGTTCTCGGGGAAGAGGGTTTCGAAGGTTATCTCGACTGGGGTCACGCTCGTGGACGGGATTTTCAGTGCCTTGCTACGATCGGTTACCTTATCGAGACACATCCAAAGACTGCGGTCCCAGGTACCAAGGTACTCGAGAAATGGCTCCAGAAAACTCAACCCGTGTCGACTCAACTTCGTGCCGACTTACACGAAACTTTCCGCATTTTTGTAACTTTAGCCCGCGATAAAAAATACAGCGGATCGCTCAATCGACCTACCCGTGTTTCCCCCATCGAGTTCGTCATGATTGGGGTGTTGATTTACTTGAAGAGACAGACTCTGTCGCTCACACAGATATCCTCTGCTATCGAGAAAATGAGGAAGGACGTCCGTGCTTCCCACCAGGATATCCGTTCAAATACACGCGTCACGAAACATTTGATGGAATTCATGGCAAAAAAAAATCAAGGTTTCTGAGCTCAGGAGCGACGGAGAGGGAGACAAACCTGCCGCTTTAGCGATAGTAAAGGCAACTAAACCTGCCAAACGCAAACGACCTGTGTATTCAGACGACTCGGACACAGAGCCCACTCCCAAGGTGAAACCCACGAAGCATTCGACTAATCCAACGCGTGCGGATGGTTGGTGAATTTTGTTTTCGAGAAAAGGCTTACTAACCAAAACTGATTGTATTCAAGCTGTCAAATCATCAAAGCAAACATCCGGTGCAAGTGATCAGAAGACGAGCGGCACGAAAAAAGCAGCAGTGACACCAGCTCCCAAAACCAGCCTGAGTTCAAAGCCTGTGCAGCCGTCCACGTCGTCTCGTACAACTAATAATTCGTTGTCAAACCTTTTTCCTGTCCCGGCCAAAAACTCATCTTTACTTACGCCCGCGACGCGCAGCCGAACTCCCCCACCACCTCCATCCACTTCAAATGGCAACAATGTACAATTGAGGTCTACCACATCAAACTCTGCGCGCCATGCTCCTCTGACCGTACACACTAGTTCTATGGTGAAGGTGGAATCGCCGCAGTTCACCTCGTTGAACTCTCCAGCGACCTTGTCCGCGGTTGACAGACTTGCACCAATCCGTGCTGCCAAGGCGTCCCTCGCTTCCGGTGTTGGCGCACAGTCTCCTTCTGTGAGCAAGGGCAGCGAAATATGGGTAATGCCTAGCCCCGGCGCAAGTACCTTCCAAACACCAGTCGATCTTCGACAGATCCCTGCTGTATCCCAGCCTGCAGTACATCGGACAACAGTGTCATCACAACAACAGCCTCTGCTACCACCATCAGTTCAGTCGTCATCACAGCATTTGCCCGCAAATCCACAACTCGAAGGGGTATTGCGAGCTCTGCGTTCGCAATTCCCGCAACTTGGTTATCCTGCTCAAAGCATGAGTAATGGTGCTGTGAATTCAGGGGCATTTGGGCAAAATGTCCAATCAAGTGGAATTGGTGACCATCCGATATCTCCCACTATACCTGGGTTTGTCAACACTGGTAGTGCCAATGACTCAGGACATACATACCAGGGATATGGTGTTGGTACACCACAGGAGGCTCACAATGGAAACATCTCAAGCACACAGGCAAATCCAAACCAGGCGAGATCTGAGCCAAATGCAGTACCTCCATGGCCTAGTTTGGGCATGTCAGGAAATGTGAACTTACAACAACAACAGCCTACCATGAACTTCTCCACTCCTACCTCGGCTGGTCTCCATGCTCTTCCGCAACGCCCAGCAGTCGTCGCAAGTACCCCAAGCAACTCCATGCGGGCGGAACCGCTTGGTCCTCCATCTAGATCAGTGTCCTCGGAGAGCACGATTCCGGATAACCGACGAGGACCATACAACAAAGATCGACATCGTCCGTCGGATGACAGACGACCGAAGAGATATGATCGCAATCAGAATTTCGATCGCACCAAGCGAAACTGGTTTCACCCGCGATCTTAGCAGAGGGGACTCCTTGATACCCTGGCTGTCTCAGGATACAGATTGGAAGCCGAAGCTTCACCCACCGTTATCGATCCGCTCTTCTTCGTTCCCTGTCGATTCTTCACCTCCCAAGATAGACTAATGTCGTTACCCCAGTTTTTATTCATACCAGCAGTCTTATTGTTGTCATCATCCACATGTCCATTCCATTACTTCAGTCTGCATGAATGTGTCATCTTAATTCATGCTAATCTTCCGTTTACTCGTATGCTAGACTCCCTTACTTTGGTCCCGTACTGTATAAATTTGACCTTGATGCCCCACTAGCAAAGCACCCAAACTAGAGTCCGAAAGGTGCTCGAAGTCACACTAAGTCTTGGAACGAGCATATGTGGTTCCCGGAAGTGCCCCACAGCGAGAAGCGCTCACCCCAGCGTCGACAGACGGTCATGCGGGTCGCTGAGGCCACTTGACTCGTCACATAGCGGATTGATGGTTGTCAACAGCAACCCACACGAATTTCTGGAGTACTGCCCGCGGTATCAACCGGTTCCGTCCGATGGTCTAGGGATGGGAATATGGGGCACATGGAATGAACGACTGCGATAAGACGAAAGCGAAAAGAAAAAAAAAGAAAGCCTCCGATGGGGTGGCTTAAAATAACGTGCGGCTGGAGCCTGGCGCGGATGCTTTATGATAATAGGATGGAGAGCTACAGGGTAAGCCAAACTACTGTAGCAGGATGGTAACCGCCATAGCTACGCAGGCTAGTGCCACATACGGTGAGAGGCGCTCTCCTGTTTTAAATTCGCGGTTGGTCCAGGAATTCATTGTCGTTGGAAATCCGTCACGCACCTATACGAGCAGACATGAAGAATAAACCAAAGATCCTGTGCAGGCGTCAACACGGAAGACGATAATACGCTGGGAAAGTGAATATACCCGTCCTTGTTCCTGTCAATTAGACGAGGCGCGACTGCGCGCACGTAGGTGCACGTGCAAATCATCAGTAGGATGACGAGGAGTAGAGATTGAAAGTTGAAGAGTGCTGACTTGTGGTATGGTTAGTCAGGTGGATACATCTAACGGTAATCAAATCTCACCATGACTGCACTTAACTTGAAAGAAAAAGGTGGGATGGACAGTGACCTACCTGCAACAAGTGAGATGCCACGTGCACTGCGTTTCCTCTTTCGGCACATTGGCAGATTGGTCATGCGCAGGGGTTGGCTCGCTGCAGGCGGGCCGAAGCTCGGCAAGGGGTGGATTGCCAGATGTGGAAATGACCACCCCAGGGGTTGCCGCTCGGCACACCACCTGTGGCCTCAGAAAACGCGAGCGGAGTGTAAATTTGAGTGCTAATACGCGTCACATTCACTGTCGGACTTTCAAGATAGGTCGATAGGTCGATCGGTCGACCAATCGACCCCTGTGCATGGCGATGCTCCCCATTGGCCACCCAAACAAGTGCCTTACAGCATTTGATTTCAAGTACTAGCTCAACGTTTAGATGGGTACTAACTTTATTTTAAGTCGAGCTCATAGAAGAAATTGCTGAGGATCCTTATCTAGGTTTACGAGAAATCCAGGTTATCGTTTCCAGACGGACAAAAGTCTTTACAGCCTTAAAGCTAAGAGCCCAGTCACTTCGACAACAGTGAGGCCATCTCAAGCCAATTCATGTCGACTCAGACTTCAGTGCAACTCCTCACTGACTTGTTCTTGGTGGATTTCTGACTCTT
>QFEM01003000.1:0-21529 GCA_003316205.1 Boletus bicolor
TACGAGGTTTGCGGCTGCAGTAAAACGACCCGTACCAGCAACGGCACCCACAGACCGGGCAATGGTGCCTCGGCGTGAACCACTTTCCAGTACCAATTCTGCTGACAATCTTCAGCTCCGAACCACGATCGTTGCACCGAAGCCCTCTCCGCGTATCAAGCTGCGACCTCCGGCGCTGCTGCCCACCCTGCCGACTGGAGAGTCGATAAATAACCTCTACATGTCGTATCGTTCTCGTGCACTGCAGCTCGGTGCTGCTCGAAACGCCTGCCTCTCGCGAGCTGCTGATGCATGGAGACGGGGGGATGGTGCTGCCGCCAAGCGGTTCAGTCGGGAAGGGCACGATCTTAACGCGAAGATGAGCAATGAGATGACGGAGGCTGCCGGAAGGCTGGTGAGAGAACGCGTCAAGCTCGCTGAGCAGGCCGTCAAGGGCCGAGACCTGAACTGGTCAGACGATCTAGGAGATCGGAGCACCCGAGGACGCGCGTGTGGCGGCGGTTTGGGGATATGTTTGGGTATTGCAAGTAAGGACATTGGCGGCGAATCGAGATTGTCTTCGGAGGAAAGGACGGAAGCGATGCTCGACCTACATGGACTACACTCTAATGAGGCGACTGAGGTGCTGGAGGACTTCGTACTCGCAGTGAGTGTTGGCGCAGGCTCGGCTGTGTTTCTTGATGGACTAATTTTTCTTTGGAAGCTGGAACGGGAACACTTTTTGGGTCTTGGTCAGAATTTTTCTTGGACCATGCCCTCTCTGCTCTGACAATTTTTTTAGCATTCGCGATCGTCGGAGAGGAGAAGCACACGGGAACTCAGGATGCAACAAGGGGGGCTTCGCGTGCACGCCTCGCTGCAGGCGTTAGAGAATGGCTACATCGGTGGGGTTATCCGTGGAGCGAACGCGACGGCGTCATCTGCATCGACCCCCTTACACACTCTTGAGGACACGATAGTGACGGAAGCTCTGCTCAGATTGCAGAAGATTTAGACAAAGGTGCTATGTATAGGTAGCTGTGCGCAGGATGTGTACGATATGTATTAACTAGAGCGGTGTCAGTCGCGACGTCGCGCGCATTGGCTGATGGGTGGCAATGCATACTAATCACGTGCAGGGGTGGAAAGGCAGGTAGTGGACAACGGACGTTGTGGTTGCGGCGAACGCGACGTGGCACCGACCGTGCCCGGGGTGTAAAAATGGGCGACCCTGACTTTGATTTCAACAACCCAACCATGCCCACCACCGACGACAGCCTCAACGACGCGCGAGAAAGACCCTGTTCCATCGACCTCACCATCGAGCTCGAGCGTCAGCTCGACGATGAGTCCCTTCCTCCGTCCACCCCTGCAGATACAAAGCGTCCACATTCACTTGACCCACATGTTCTTGCGCACATCGTCTCCAATCTTAGGTCATCCCTCGCAGACGTCACTCGTCATCGAGACGAATTCGCCAACTCACTTTCTCAAATCCAAGCCAGGGAGAAGGACCTTACGGACACCCTGGCCCACATGACGGACAAGTGTTCCAGACTGCAGGAGGAGCTCGACACCGCACATAGCAAAGCAAAGGACGACGAAAATACCATCTCCGTGTTGCGGACAAAAGTCGAAGAGAGCAGGTATGTCACTCTCGTCCTGCATGCCGCCCTGTTCAGCTGTCGACTCTGCGCCTAGGCGAGGACTCATGCGTCTCCAGTCCGAGAGTCGGAGACAAAGCCAAGTGCCATCTGGGTTAGATATTTCCAGGGCTAGTCTCGCCTCCTTGGGGGGTCCCCAAACATCGAAGCGGGCGTCATTTGCCCCGCTTACCGGATCAAGTGCTGTCCGGATCAATGCCCATCGACGTATTTCATCTGTTTCAGACTCTGGTTTCGCAAAGCTTGACAGTGGCTCACCACATGGTAGTCCCGGTCCCACGAACTTCGCCTTCCCCGATAACGTCATGCTGGCAAACAAGTTAGCATCCTTGCCCAGGTCATCTGGGATATTTGGTCGCGCATCCCCTCCCCCCTCCGTTGTCCGGTCGGAAGAGTCCGCCGGGGTTGAGATGCTTCGTAAGGAGCTCATATCCGTGCGGGCAGAGTTGGACGAGGCGAAACACGAATTAAACGAGGCAAACGAAGCACGAGAGGCGTCGGAATTATGCGTCAAGGCTCTTCGTGTATTCATAGAAGAAAACAACGTCGGCGCCCCAATGTCGAATGCAGGTGGATCTACAGCGATACCACCATCTTCCCAGGTCGAACCAAAGAAGAGTGCTCAAGCCGCAGGGGGGTGGGGCTTCAAGCTCTGGCGAACCGAGCCATTAGCTAAAAATCCTCCCGGCGCAATATCCATACCCTTTATACCACCCACCACCACAGTACCTAACAACGTGTCGTCACCACCCCCTCAACCACTTTCGAGGAAGCTCGGGGAATTCTTTGGAGCTCGAAGTGCTAGTATTTCTTCCACTACGCCCGTTAAATCACCGCGTGCCGAACGAGAAGCGATGTATAATGGATTGTCAGATACGTCATCTATTGAAGAATCTCTCGCCGAGCCTGCAAGCCCCGCGAGTGAGCTTCCCAGGCCAAGCGTGCTGGTTAGAGACACGATGAGCGTTACTTCAGGCTCTTCGGCAAGGGATCTTGGTGCAAGTCCGGAACGGAAGACAAGTGGACTTCCCTTGCCGCTTGGAGTGGAAGGGGTCTTTACCCCCGTTGCCATATGAGTGACAGGTCTTCTAATTCCCTCTTTCATACATCTTGGAAATATGAGTCTGAGATCAAACACATTTGGATACTATAACTACCCGCTACTTTGAGAGATTCATCTTCTCTTGGATTATACAATGAACTGGATATGTACTATGTAGCGTACCGTTTGTACTATTTTGCTCTTAGAAGCCAGTCAATTTCCGTCGATCCCGTCATATCCCTTTTCTGAACTAGGCACTGTGCGCGGTATTATGCATGTATAGAATTCTACTGACCCTACTCTCTCACCCGCCCAACAAAGTGGTGAGTTGTACGTAGTACTTTGGGGGATCGCACCGCTTACGAACTGCAGGCCCGCTGTAATCAGTTTTTTTTTTAATAGCAGGAACCCGCCATCGGTGTCGATGGACGACCGTACGACCAACCTCTCCATATCGAAGTGGAGAAAGGCTCGCATGCTCGGTCACTCGTGAGGTATCGTCCGTCGCACCAACCTATCCGCCTCAGTGGAAAGTCGAGTCATACCCTAGTAGCCTCGATGGGCGTGCTCCCGCCGGGCCAGATCCTATAACCTAACTCCGTACGTTATCGACAATGATCCTTTTCTGAGGTGTCGACCTCGAGGCTCGACTAGATGGTCGGGTGCCTCCGTTCACGACACAGCGACCTCTTCTTTTTGCACAGGGCATAGCACAGCAAGTGCACCCGATCGGTATAAATGCCAGAAGGGTCATGCAAGAGGTGAACATATGGAGGCTCGTGGAAAGCGAGCTCTAGGCGATTTGTAAGGTCGTCGAGCCCAAGGTGGTTGCGGCCATTTTGTCCTCCGCGACAATCTTCCGTGGTGGATAGTTGTAAGCCCGGCCCCCCTATCAGGTCCCATTGTCGCTGACATCCATTCATTAGGACTACTGCACGTCTTAGTGTTGTGTCTATAGCCCACCCCATGATACGCCCTGTTAGAACTGTGTCGAGACATGCATGCATCAGTGAGTCGTGAACCAGTGTCCGTGTCGTCGAACAGCATCCATGATGGTTGGCGGGATCAATAGATGCCGTTATTGTGACCGCGTTACCCGTACCCAATACACTTTCGGTCAACTCTCGGGTGATACCCAGCATTCTCTGCGTCGCATAACCCGACGAGGCCATTGCATCTCAAACCTTCCATTAACTGACCGGTGCGCACGTTTCTTGCCCCGTTGATCATTGCGAGGATTTCATTGTCCCGACCATCCTCTATTTACACCTAGTTTTAATCCAATCGTCTGATATCTCCGCCGAAAAAGTGGATCTACCCCGTTTTCCGTCATTGCCTGTGACTACAACTACGTGTGCATGTGAAGGCTGTGGTCCTTGAGATGGTCCCCATTCCGATGGATACCCGGTTAACGATTTGTTATGTGTGAGCGGTGGAGTCCGAATCTGTCGATTGGTGTTACAGGTGGTTCCCCTTCGCTTCTGTGTATGTATGTGTTGCTGACAGGCTGCCCAGTTTCGAGGTCATTTTCTGGACAAGGGTCCAGCGGTCTCGCCGCTGAAATTCCAAGATATTAATGGTATGGACACGTCGTATGTCTTAACTCATGTGGCGTATACACTTCGACGTCGAGGCACTCGTCTATGCGGTGGCGGCGGGTGCGAGGAAGCGACCCACGACCAAGGGCGGCGGCTAGTCGGAGTGAGCTGTTGCGGGTATGTGGATTTCCTCTCTCCGCATGACACTGCTTACAAGAAGGCAAGTATATTACCTGGAGACTGAGTCGGTGTATTCGTGTTTCATCTGTTCTGTGAGCTTCACGGGTAGGTTATGATAACGTCTCAACAAACGTTTGGCTAGGATGGAAAATGTCACATCAATGCATCATTGACATGCATTTCGCGTTGGGTGGCGCTAGAATATGATCGCGGCTAGTCAGCCGAGTCGTATGTAGGCGTATATATTACCCCCGGCATGTCACTTTCCAAACGCATGGTACGGAAAACACTAAAAATGTTTAGATAACAGAAGGGGTTTTTCCCCGAGTGGACGCTGGATATGCTTCCATTGGTGACATGGACCCCGTAGCCTGCTACACCGATTCACGATCATTGATGAGACCTTGTGGAGGAGCGGAGCGGACACCAGAAGGGGTTGGGTGATTGATTCATTTCTGCCTGACTTCCAGCGGTGGCTCCAGGGACGCATCTGGTCGAGATGAGATCCTCGGAATGATTCAATGAAACACCACACGTACCGTAACTCTCAGGAGGTGTTCGAGGTTTGAGCTCAGACCAAGTCCCCTGGGGGGTGCAAATTTCAGCTAATTGTCACACGGTGTTCACGTTCATGACGGCGAGTAGGGCCCATCGTGTTGGAGGATCGTAAACAGAAAAGTGCACGTATCGAAGTCGAGTCGGATATAATACTCTGGTGATCACGCAGAAAAACGTCGGTTGTGTTGACTTGACGTCAAGATCGAAGTCTGTGAGAAATCGCGCCGGATGACCCCCCCTGAGTACAACTGCGGATGACTTTTCTGCTACAGTAACTGTCGTAACACACAGCTCATTCGTTGTCTGTGCAAGGGTGAGATAGTTCTGTCATCCGCCGCATGACCTGTAACGTGAAGCAAAGGGATGAGCCAGCACCCAGATAAGAATGCAGATTGTGGAATGATTGAAACACAAGGAAAAAGCCTACGACGTGCGGCTGGTCTGGCCACAAGAAGTGATGAGGGGTCACAAGACTCTGGAACGGTTCACTGTCCGGAGGGTTCAGGACACCGAGGGGAATCTGTGCGCATGGCAGGACACGAGGTCGGGCGGCAGATACCCTGACACAGGAGAATGCCGGACAGCTGCCGAATTTATAAACTCCGCTTTAACTCAGCGAAGGTTTACAATAAATGCACACTGTCGAATTTGCTAATATATCTCCGGACTAACCAAGAAAGGAAATTATCCTATTGATAGATATGTGTACCTCCCCTTTGAAAATTCCCTCGGAAAGCCCCATCGAGCTATCGTGCGCTCCTCTTCCTCCATCAATCCCTTCCTCGTCCTGGACTCTTGTCCACCTTTCCCCCTCCCCATCCTCTCCAACCCTTATGGAGCCAAATCTCTTCACAGACCCTTCAAAGAAACGCAGGAAGGGTGCAACCCGTCTATCATGTGCTGAATGCAGACGGTCAGTCACTTCCCTTCATCCAGAAATTATAGTCTCACATCGTCTTTGCTCCAGCTTGAAGCTGCGCTGCGACAGAAATGTTCCCTGTGGCTCTTGCGTCAAGCGCGGCTGCGGCGCGATCTGTCCGGACGGTACGTCATCCTCTCCTTCCTTCCTCTCCTTCCTCGACGTAATCGCTCCCGCGGTTTAGGCTCCTTGACCACTGGTCAGGGTAACCGGTGTGTCCTCATCATCCTCGTGTCATCCCCCTCCCCCTCAGAAATCGCAGTTTTGTACTCGCATCAACCCAAGAACTTCACGAAAAGATAACCGTTCTTTGCAATCGAGTCCGCGAGCTTGAGGACGCCTTGAGACAATCCCATTCCCTCGTCTCACCCGATAGGCATCCTCTCCTGGCAGATGACCTTCTTCAAATCAAAGCCCCGTTACAAAGAGAACCACCCAGTCATCGCAATGTTCCCAGAGGCGATATCAAGGAAGAAGAGCAAAATGGCGAAATCGTTGACGCTTTCGGTTCCCTATCGATCAATGCTTCAGGAGGTGCCAAGTACTTCGGATCTATAGCCAATTCTTGGGTGAGCCACTCGCCATCAGGCACAAAGTGACAATGCATTTCATTGACAATGTCATTTCGTTTCATTTCTTCTTGTCTCCAGTATTTTTTGCAGGTAATTTATATTAACGTCTCACCGTGCGATCGATCTAACTTGAACTTAGAATGAAGCCTCAGATGTTCAGGAGTCGGAGGCCGCCCGGCTGGCCTCTTTGCAGAATATTCTCTCACCTGAGATCCTGGCGCGGAGCGGTGCATTCCCACTCGTTCCAAGTTCTCATCCGCTCCAGGTCGAAAATGTCCGACTGCGAGAACTCTTTTGGTATCTTCCCGAACCACCCAAAGCCCATTACCTGTGTAGGGTCTACTACACACTCGGTGCTTGGATGTGAGCGACCTCAACTCTTGTTACCGTTGTAATTCTCATCAATCGTTTCAGGTACAATCCAATTAACGAACAAGATTTCTTCGAGGAAATATACCCATTGTTCTATGCGCCAGACGCCGCTCCGCCATCCGATGACCCACTCCTTTCTCACAAGCTTGCTCTCATGTTCATGGTTCTCGCGATCGGCAGCCTGATGGATGTCAAGCACCCAGCTTACAACATAGAGGCCGAAAAATACCACCAATTAGCACGTGCTTCACTATTTCAGAGTTCCCTCTTCGAGGATCCGACTATCAGTGCCGTACAGACTTTGGCATGTACAGTCATCGTGTTGCGGCAACGGGATACTGATTTCAGTCTGGTAGTTCCTCATGACTTTTTTCCTTTTCTTATCTGACAGACACGGGTCTAATTCTGGTACGCGCTGGGCCATCATCGGCATGGCAATAAAGATTGCACAAAGTGTGAGTGTGCCTGCTTATTGATCGCAAGGATTTAAGCAAATGCATTCCCGTGATCAAAATAGATTGGGCTCCGTCAGTATTCCACTGTTTTGGTTGGTAACACAAACATTTACTTTTCACACACAGACCGTGATCCAAGCAGGTGGGGAGTAGACCACAAGGAGACTCTCCGCCGCCGCGAATTGTTCTGGGAGCTGTACACGTACGACTCGTGGCAGGTGAGTGGGAAAGGACATACGCAGTACCGAACGTCAGGTCATCGTCGTCACAGTGCTGGACGTTCGGACGTCCGCCATCATTCTATTTGTCACATATTGATTGCAAGCTACCCTCTACTGGAGAACCTGGTGATGAATCATGTGTGTTACGTGATGCATCGAAACGCGCCTTAGCTGATGATATTTTGATAGACCACGCTTGGAAACACCGCTTCGCGTCGGAATGTATGAGTGTGGTCCACGATCAAGCTTTCGGCGCGAAAACACCAACGTATGCAACAGTTCTTCAATTGGATCGCAAATTGCGTGCATTCCCCGTTCCTCCCAGCCTGCAAGTTGCTGGATTTGGCAACTCATCCCCTGAGTCACGCCATCAGGAGAGCGTTTCACTGATTCTACAACGGCATATAGTCCTCGCTATCCGCGAAATGAGTATGTCTTTTCTATCGCTTTCTTACACCTGCGAGCCACTCGTGGTAATGGGCTGCTGCTGATCATGCTTCAATCAGATCTCCTCTATCTCCACCGGAGCTTCTTCGCCCGTGCCGTGACCGATCACCCCAAGGATCCACTCGGTAGTCCGTACGGGACTTCAGTTATCGCTGCTTATCGCAGCGCAGGCTCGCTCGTAGCGTTGATGCGGAACCTTCATACACAACTCAAGGAACCCAGTGAACGAATGTGGTTCTTGTGGACCCATATGTTTTCATGTGCGGTACGTATTCGATGGGTGTTGTTAAGTTCCGCGATAGGAGAAGTGCTGACGAGTCTGTGAAATTCTTTTTGTGATGTGAATGGGTAGATCGTGTTGGGTTCTGTTGTCACCAGATGTCCGTCGATGAGCTTGGCACCCTCTGCACTCGTCCAGTTGGACTCCGCCTGTGAACTTTTCTCCAAGGCAGCACGAGGATTCCGCGCCCAATCTGTACTGGTAAGCTTGTACCCTCTGCTACACGTCGCTTTTGCCTGCTCACCCAATTCTCAGGATATCATGATTACGCTGCAAAAGAAGGCGCATATCAGCTTGAACGAGTTTCGAAAGGGCAAAATCTCGCCCCTCGCACGGCAATTGTCGAGCCATTCTGAACCGGGATCACCTTTCGAGGAGGATGACGAACTCTCGACGCTCGGTGGGAAGACGCGGCTTGTGGCCAAGAAAGATTCACTGTCACCACAGTCGTCGCCCACAACCATTGATCGCTCGCCTACATCTTCGAATCCGGTGGTGCCACTACCGCTGGCATCCGGGAGCAATCATGTCCACCCCACTGTCGTTGACTACCTGAAAACGTTTGGCCACACCGTCAGCTCTCACACCAACGGGTCAACGTACACCGATGCGTCCGCTTTCAGCACACCCGTAAGAGAACATTTCGAAACGCCTGGATATAACGATTGCCCGACACAAATACAGCCCATGGAACTTGTACCCGGGCAGTTCCCTAATTATTTCCCTGTCTATGACTACGGAATGGTTTCCGAGAATGGCTATCCTCAGATGAACGGTCACATGTCTGCAAACCGACGAGAGTCCCCGGAAGCGAACACGATACAGAACACCTGGCAAGATTTTGTTAATTCTAGTGGTTTGAGTTTGGGCCATAACTGATGAGTTGGTATTTTTGCTATGATGTTACTCTGGACTTTTTGTCTTGCTACCTGTGATTATGACTGACGCGCAGTGGTTTAATATGTTTTGGGAATAGTACTGGTCCAGGCGTATGACAATGCTCGTTGTATATGTAACTATTCTTCAGATGTACCTTAGCAGCTCTTCTTGATACATTTTCTTGTCTTTGTCGACAAACAAGACTAAACAGAGTGCGCGACATGACAGGCCAATACAGACCTCGTGCGAGCCGGTCATCTTTGTCGTTTCATCCACATTCCTCATGGCGATCTGTGGCTCTTCTTCGAAGGCTGGTTTTGGACGCCGTCCTGTAAGACCAACATCTTTCATTCTGGAGCGTGGCATCCAGGCAGCGTGCTCACCATTTGCACATGTTTCCAGCTACAAAGGAAGGTTGTTGTCTGCGGAGATGGTGCTTGCGGTATGTACCTATGCCTCACTTTTCTTCCTGACAGCTCAGCACGGGCTCATTCATAGGAAAAACGTCACTGCTCAACGTTTTCACCAGGGGCTTCTTTACCCAAGTATAGTGAGTGCGAAATGGACCCACCACGGGACGCTCTTATATCTCGACCTTAATATATCGTACAGTGAACCGACTGTGTTCGAGAACTACGTCCACGACATCTACGTCGACGACCAGCTTGTGGAACTAAGCTTATGGGACACAGCCGGTAAGTGGCTCCGAGTGGCCCCCACAAGTCTTGCATTCACAACTTCTGACGTTTCAAGAAATCCCTAGGACAGGAGGAATTTGATAGGCTGAGATCACTGAGCTATGCAGAAACGCACGTCGTGATGATATGTTTCTCCGTGAGTCTACCATCTTCCCTTTGTAGAATGCAATTGGGGGAGGGGGGGACGCTGATCCTTAGTCATTATAGGTGGACAACCCAACGTCACTCGAGAACGTGGAAACAAAAGTAATTCCTATTTTCCTCTTTTGATACTCGCACGTACATTCATCTTGAACAATGCCCGATAGTGGATAGACGAGATCCTTGAGTTTTGTCCGGGAGTCAAGGTATATTTCGAACCCCCTTGACGTTCCGTTCGGTGGCATATGACTGAACATCTCTCATAGCTTGTCCTCGTCGGTCAGTCCTTTTGGACTTGCATGCAAATTTCGAAGCCAGCTGATCAATAAATGCAGCACTGAAATGTGACCTTCGCGACGATCGGAACGTTCGGGAGCGACTTGCTCGTTATGGAACGCATTCGGTACAATACGAAGAGGGTCTCGCTGTCGCACGACGAATAAGAGCATCTCGATACCTGGGTACGTCGCTCGACTTGGCTTCCCTGTCTCACATACACTCCCGACTGAGCACATCTCGATCCATGCATAAGAATGCAGCTCAAAGCACAATCGGGGAGTCTCAGAGGTTTTCTATGAAGCTGCACGCGTATCGCTGAGCACGCGGGCCAAGGGGCCAGGAGGTGGTTGTATAGTGATGTGACATTTGACCCTCATTGTTCGGGATCATGGACGTTCTCTTGCGCTCTTTGACGGCACGCTATGCATCTTAGGAATTCTTCTAATTGCTTTTATAACTCTCGCACGAGATATATCCTGGTCCACTTACGGATGCTTGTCTTTTTATCCTTGTTCTCTATGTACTTCTTGACGAATATCTCTCTAATCACTATGATGTCGAGGAAAGACAAAAGTCCATTATAGCAAACCGAAAAGCATGCGTTACGATACATTTTAGTGAACAAATACTGTCATGATGAATCAGAAGTTATAACCTGTCATGGCCTGCCAGCAAGCTTCAGTACTCTGTCCCGTCTCAACAAAAGCGATACGTACGGGGATCATGTTCACACCTATACCGGTAGTCCCGTTCATCATTGGAGGAGCTTGAGTCGGGTATCTAAACGAGAAAGTTCAACATTTCCAACACGACCAAAGCCAGCCCGAATACGAACCCATTGCCTTGAGTAATAAGTAAGCGGTTGAGACCAGGGTTGATGATGGACTGTTCGGCCTCTAGCTCTTCCTTTGCAATATCTTTCTTTGCCCGTTCCTTGACCTCCTTCTCAAGCGCTGCCAACTAGAATATACACCGTGGGTGAATGTCAATTCCGTGCCAATATAGTGAGACGAAACAAACCCTTTCACGCATGGTTCTCGAGACCTGGATCTTATAAGGCATGTAAAAGTCGTTGAGACCATGTTGCCACGAGAGTTCCTCCACGACGTCGGGTCGCAGTAGGTCGAAGCATACATAGAGGACAGCTGCGAAGCACTCTTTGTTGCCAATGTCAACGAAGTAGGAAAGAACGTCCTCCGCAACTTCGGTGGAGGCTGAGGTAGCGGCCGTGATAATCGCATCCTTGTACAACTGGTCTTGCTTCGACAAGGATATTGACTCTTCCCATCGTGAATTTTTCTGAAAGGGTGTGAGCACCTTGGAGAAGTGAAATAGAATCACCGTACCTTGTACAGATGTGCAGCAAGCCGCCTGAACTCGAGCAGGTCGTGTTTTTCTAACCGTTGAGCAAGAGCAATGTTGTTGAAGTTGTCAAAGCTGTCAATCGAGTCGCGGAGGGTCTTGTAATCCTCTTCTTCGATGAGTAGTTCATTGTACGCGTCGTTGACTGCCTCGAGGTTTAACTATAGGTATCGTCATATTGGCTTGAAGTGGAGATTCAGGATTTTCAAATACTTACTTTTTGAACGGCGATGAGATATGAGCGAATGAGGGGAATGTGGTCGATTTGACGGAACGTGCGCACAACACGAGCGTGATCTATGCGGGAAATCATAACGCTCAGGAGATCCGTCAAGAGGGTGGGCTGCTCTTGTAGATAGAAGGTGAGAGCTTTGTAGTAACTATAGCATGCCGAATTTTAGTACATGGACCAAAAATCAAAAAGGTGTTTCGTACATCTCGACATTGGCGACGCGGACAATCACGTCCTTGAATTGATTGTGCTCCCAAGCATCAGGCGAACGTTCAATCATGGCAAGAGCGGCATTGTCCTGGTTGCGCAATCGTTAAGTAGGAGCGCGAGAAAAACGGGGAGATCTCACAAATTCGTCGTATTTTATGTAAAGGAAAACAAGCTCGGGCCAAAGGTGCGCTTTCTCCGTAGCTCTGATGACCTGGTTTACAAATGACTACGTGTATGTCGCCGTAGAAAGGAGGAAACCCACTTTTGGGATGTTGATCCGTGACACGAAGAGTCTGAGGTGCTCCATAACTAGGAATGGAGGAAATTAGCAAGTGAAGAGCAGGACATAAACCACACATACGTTTTCCAGGTCTATATTTGCTGTACAGAATGGAGAGCTCCGTAAAGATACCCATCTGCAAACGATCACTATCATGACACCGGAAGCGACAAAAGAACATACGTGAGCGCGCTCTAGGCTAAGCGCTGCCTCTAACAGAGCAAGGACTTCATCGAAATGGCCACGGCGTTCGTAGGATTGAAGGAGAGCAGGCAACTCTTCCTATACAATAATTCAATTAAAACTGGAAAACTCTGTTCTGGCGATGCACGAACCGCATGAACGACAATGTTCAAACCGCAAATTTGAGCCTATAATGTAGGTCAGTAACACCTCCCTCATACGACAGAAGTGAACCCACCAAACGGAACTCTGATTTCTCAATACAAGCGGCATGAACTTGCTTCCAGACTTGGGTGTTACCGGCCTTCCGAGCGCTTTCGACAGCAGCCTGGTTCTCGCTCAAGTAAATGAGAGTGGTAGCCAAACGAGCCCAGTTGGAAATGCTCGTAAAGAGCAGTTTGGCAGCCTGGTAGAGCTCATCTTCAAAGCATTTCTCTCCAACCACTAAGATGTCTGCTACGTTCGTCATGCCCAAGAAGTCCTCCATATCATGTAAGCGATCAGTCTTGGCATAGGCATACGCCAGTTCGGTATCGATTCGAGGCTCACGAAGATGCTTGCGTGCCATCTGCAGGAAGCGGACTAGATCATCATGCTTGCCAGCGTGGCTCGAAATCTCAATAACTTCTGCAAAATTCGAGGGGTCCTCGGCCTTGTTGTACGAGTCTATGAGAAGTAATCAACCTTTCGTTTCGCTGATTTTCCGTGTTAAGCATACCAATAGCATCTTTGATGCGAAGACCATCAAGCTGAGCCTTCGCAAGGCGACTCCACACTTCAGACTTGTTGACTTTGTTAGCGTAGTCCAAACCACGATCGATCGACACAATGTGTTCGACCAGCACATTGATCGCCATGGCATGTTGGTCGTACTTCTTGTATATTGTCAATGCCTCCTCGTAGAGACCATGGTCGGTTGCAATCTTGGCGATCTCGGCGACGTCATAGTTCTGGAGCTTGTTGATGTAACCCACGACCTTGCCCTTATCCGCACGAATTGCTGTCAAGAGCAAGAGGTTCTGGAGATTGCGGTTGTCGCTAAACGGAGAGGACTCAATGATAATCTTTTCCAAAAGCTCGATCAATTCAATGGGAAGATCGGCTGAAAGGAAGGCTTTGACTGTAACCGAGACATCATCAGGGTCAGTACACTCGGGTAGAGCAGTTGCGACAATCTACAAGCCACAACGTTAGACATACGTAGACTGTAAGATGTCCAAACTGACCTGATCGATAAGTGCTCTGCGATGGACGTTGTCATGGACAAGAACTTGTGCCCAAAGCTCTGGCTGACGACGCTTCACGAGATACCGAGCTTGTTGTTTGAACATCGAGTTCTCATTCGTGATAGCAATGAGCTCATCATCACAGAAGCCCTTTGCGTAGGCGATGTACGCCAAATAGGGATCTCGGGCCTCACAGAATTTACCAACGACAAGGGGTTCATACAGCTGCACAATCGTTGAGGCAAAGATCACACAACATGGTCGAAGAACGTACGTTATTCTCCTTCAAGAACGCTTCGGGATTGTTATTGCTGTCGATCAAAATCTTGGCCATTGCGTTGAACACAGCAGGATCTTGAGAGCCGGACTGTACACGGGCCTCAAGCCAAGGGAGAATCAACTTCAGTCTATTCCGTTGCTCAACCTCATGGACGAGTTCGTCGATGGGGAAATTGCCTGTCACAGAAGCTAAGAGCCCTTTGATGGTTGTCTCGTCGCAATCGACATCGAGCAATCCACCGACAACCTGGGGGGTCCTGACGGAGTTGACGCGCTGCACATAGACTTCGATGAACTTCGTGAGACCGTTTTGATAGAGGTAAAGAACGAGATCGTGAACAAAGTCGAAGCGATCGCAGACAATGATAAGGGGAAGCTGATCCTGAAGTTTTGCCTCCTTCAAGAAGTTCTTGACCTTCTCCGGATTGTAGTGATTGCTCTCCCGACAGATACGCTCAACTTCACGAATCTGGCCGGTCCGAGTGGCAGCCTGGATGTACTTGAAGTGAACCTCGGGATCTTCGCTGAGATTCACAATCGACCCGAGGTAGTAGTAAAGACCTTATACGAACGTCAGTTTTCTGAAAGGATATCCATGGTAGAAATACTCACCTTCAAATGTCTTGAAAAACTCAAACATCTCGATCAATTTCACAGGGCCAAGGATATCGGAGTACTTGGTCGCAATCTGGATGACGACCTGAAGATTCTGGCGGATATTTACCCTGAGCATCTCTTGCATGCATGCCATCGACTGTTCAGTAGTGAGACGACTGAAGTAGTTGACTAGCCACTCGGATTGGAGGCCGCTAGTATGCACAATTGCGCGTTTGATGTCCGCCAAGTCCTCATAATGCTCAAGAGCCTGTTGACATCAGTACCAAATAGGTCTAAAAAATGGAATGATACACTTACTCTCTGCAAGAGACCGGCCTTCTCGCAAAGGTTGGCAATCCTAGGGCGGTCATAATGCGTGAACATTTCATTACCGAGGATAGCGTCCGCGACCTGCGGCGCGTGGACGAGGTTCATCTCAAGAAGACGAGTCTGCAAATGACCCTGCTCGGGCCGATTTTCCTTCAAAGCATCCAGCAAGAAGGATGTTGCTGGCTGGATCATGTTCTGCGACATAAAGATGTCGACGACCTGTAACATATGCGTCACATACTGTTTGACAATAGGTCAGGTTCCCACTTACGCGCTCAATATCAACCAACGGGCCAGTCTCATCATTAACAAGCTGGGTGGCAAACTCGGCACCCTTGTCAGGGTTTGTCCTCATGATATGCTGCAAAAGGGCAACATAGTCTGGGCTATGTCCAACCTTCTTTGAGTATAGAACAATCTTGTCTGTCTGACCAGTCTCTGCAAAGCAGGCGACGACCTTGTTGGGGACATTTGCTCTGAGATACACGCTCAAAGCCAATGTCATGTCATGTAGCCGGACGATATCCCCAAGCTCCTCACTACAGGTGAGCTGAGACTATAATATTAGAAGCAGCCAGATCTCGGGAGGGAAGACTTGCCTTATTCTCTTTCAGCCACTTCTCGAGAAGCTGCTTGCGACCCTGCTGCAATACAGGGCGAGCAAGCTCCAGTGACTCGAAATGATTGAGTTCACCTTTCTCCAACAAGATACCGAAGTACTGGAGAATAGGAGACAAGCCGCCTGGGGGAGCGGGTGCTTGCTTAAATGAATCAATCACCTGCGCTGTACGAAGAATCCCCTGAGCGCCTAAAAGTCAGTCTCGAGTCAGGCATTGGTAATCAGGCATGTACGTACGCGAGGAGAATTGGCGGCTATCTTTGCTGCTTCGCTGTATTGACCGGAAGAGAATAATTGCTGATACTGCTTGACATAGAGATCATCCGCACCAGGTAGATTAGCACGACTGGCGAGTTTGAACGCGAGTTCGGTATTGTTGAGCGTACTGAGGATGTAAGGGACGATCGTCTGCTCGTCGACGCTGACTGATAGGACCTGGCCTTTCTTGTTTACGCCGATGATCCCGTGGGTAGCCTCATGCTCTGCCGTGACAAAGATCGTCTCGCCGGATATGCGATTCATATAAACACATGCACCAGACTCCAAATCGTACAGGTGAATGAAACCATATTTGGTGACCAAAAAGATGATGCCATGCTTTTTGGATACCTGCATGGCTACGGGGAAGTCGTTGGTAGCCTCAGGAGGGAAATAGACATCAACTGCCTTCTTCACGAAAGGTGGATCTGGTGCGGTGTGGTCAATCTCCACAACATGAAGCTATATAACGGCTCCTAAGCAGGTATCGAACTCCTTTAATGCAGACCACGTACCTTGGCACCAGTAGCGGTTCGAACTGCAAATGTGAATAGCTTTGTCATGGACTGGTGACCGTCGAGCTTTAGTTCCGCAAATGAAGCGGCATGTCCTTCGATGGGCTGGCTGACTCCCCGCTCTCGGCTATACAGTTGCATCGCCCCTTTAACCTTGAACGCGGAAGGATTCGTTGAATTGCTGGAAATACCGATTAATACCAGCCACTTCTCATCAGAAGTTACGCGGTAGTTGATGATTTGCGCTCCCGCAAGTGTTGCGTGCCGGTCGAAGACCTTTTGCGGGGGTGATGTCTGGTCCCCAATTGACCAATGATACACGGAGGTCTCAGTGACCATTCCTATGGTCGTCTCAGATACCCATTTCCAGAACACGACGTCTTCGTTGTTGGCATGAGACTTGACCTTCTGCTTTGTCTCGATATTGAATATCTGCAACGTCCGGCCAGCTGCGGAGGAGGCTGTCAGCGTTATGGTACAACACAACGAGCCAGGACACACCCTTTAATGCAAGAATTTTCTTGGAAGGATGCATGATTGCGGAATCGGCACTGATTGGTCTCCGAAGAACATTGTTTGCGTCGGCAAGATCGATGATGACGACTTGATTCTGTTCATTAACCTTTTCCCGTACGCAAATGAAGTGGTCGGATTCTAAGGTTAAGGTCTACAGAGGGCTCGGTCAAGTGTTCGTGACCACACCTAGAAGTGGCCTCAACTCACCTAAGAAGCAAGGTGTAGGGCAAGAAACCAAGCTGACTGAGCATGTCACTGTAGATTGAACTTGGCTACGCGTACCTGGAACGAAATTGAAGCTGGCTGAACACCCAAGCTAGAGAGCTGCAGATGCTCGCAAAATGAGATGGGTTTCGAGATGTCCGTCATGATCAAAGTCTCGTTAACGGCCGTACGCAACGGCGAAGGGGTAAACTGGCTGACGTGGGTTGTTGAGACAAGCAAGTTACGACCGCAAGGGCATTAAAAGTTTATTGTTGTTTGTCTCACGCTTCACATTGCCCAACTGCAGTACTGATGCGGACAAGTATAGAAAACACAGACACTGCTATGATATTTCTACTCCTCAGTAAGAACCAGCGCTTCCTCCGAGTCTTCCCCTTCTAATACTGTGGTCGGCGGAGGTGCATTTCCATAATACAAACGCTGCGCCATGATCGCTGTATTTGTGGCAGGTAGTCGGCAACGTAGGGGTTGCGTGTCGACATCACGACTCACCTGTGTCTACAGACAGTTGAAATATCGCACAGGCCTTGAACTGCAAGGAAGACCCTTGCAAGAAGAAGTACGTTGTCCTGGGTTGGTGACGTCAGCGGATACCAGTCGTAGATCCAATGGATGATCTGACTTGAAAGCATCTCCACCCACCCAACCGATCATTGTAGAGGCACGGAATCCATAAAGTGACTTTTGCTTGTAATTACTGCGCATAGAATGCACATGAGGCCGTCATTGATCCACAATTAAACATACAAACCTTATGAGCTGCGGGATGGGTAACGTACTCTCCAATCCCAGAGCAAAGAACCCCAGGAGCGAGATATAGAGTTCAGACCGCCCAAATATTAAGAAGATTATCGCTGAGCAGAGTCTGAGAATAAAAAGTTCAAGGTATTGAATGAAAACACGAAGCATGCAACAGCCACTTACATGATACCAGCAAGACACTCGATGTATTGCGTGTATGACGACCACTGCCAGAAAGAGAATGGTCGTGGAGATGGCGCGTAGCTCCCTGAGCTCGTTTTCTGACGATAACGGAGGCAAATGAACAATAATGCGAGCTGTGGATTGATGTCATCGTGATCACACGATCTCATTGTGCGTATCCTCAGTGGGGCGTACCTGCGCGATGATCATAAGAATCGACTGGAGCAGCAAGGCAAACTCGAAATGAGCCCCCAGCCAGAAAAAACACCGAGTAATATTGGCAATCAACCTGATGGTATGCGCCGTCAGCGCGCCGTGCAAATGCCAGCTCAAGTGGGCTCACAGAATCGCACAAACGTCATGAGAAAAACCCGTCGAATTCCTGATAAATGAAAGATAGGCAAGCATGAGTAACTACGCTTATACGGGGCACGCAAGATAGCTTACTTTTTCCTGACAATGGACACCGCTTGATCTGCGTAAACGAGAGGGGGCCCAACGGCCATCCCAACGGACGAAACCACGGAAATCCATGAAGGTATCATTGGCATAACCAGATCAAAAGTGCGCCGGTCGACTTGGATGCGCTCGGGTGCTGCGGAACGCACTGCAGACTCCTCAAGTTGGAGGTTTGCTTAGCTACTAACGACTAACAAACAGTGACACTGCACGTGGCAACCAGGGTCAGTACCAACACACTTCTGATATCGTAAAGACAAAGGATTCCATTAACCATGAATGACTGACCACTATGGATACGTCCACCACAGTTCTCTTGTCAACCACATCTGGGCTCGCGGGGCTTCGAGCAACGTCCCAGGAACGCAGCACTATCGAGTGGATCTCCTGCTGCAGCAGCTGGGCCGCCTGGAGTATTAATGAGTCTCGATCACAAGCTTCCACATCTACTTGGATGGAAATGGTTCATACATCCCACTGATCAAGCGGTCGACCAGCGTGGTTCCATTGGTGGTCGAGTCTCATCTCGGCATCAGAGCGAATCAGATTCAGTCTCACCCTCCGTCTAAACTGGTTAAAGTTTCATAACTGCCAGTGGTTCCTTGAACCTGCGCCTCGTGTCTCCGCCCCTCATCACCCCCGCAACGATGGGTGATACAATACTTGGGTTTCCCGTCTCGTTGATGGGATTTCAAGCGTCCCCCCTCCAGGTGTGTCCTGTTCATATCGAATCTTCTCTGATTGAAAACGCGATTGTCACGGTAGCAGCTGCATGACAACTGACCATCAATATTGCAATTTATAGTTCCATCCACTCGATTGCCACGGGTCAAAATATGAGGTATGTCGTACTGCTGGGCACTCCACCGATGACTCGCGAGCTTCACCACCAGGTCTGTACATGAACCTTGAAGGTCATTGCCTCTTCCTGAACATCGTTGCACTATGTAACTAACTTTTTCCTTTCTTCATTGCAGTTGGGAAGATTCCTCTTTGAAGCATGGATCCCAGCATACCCACAACCTCGCTTAACTTTCTGCGGCCAACTTCCTCCCCTTTGCCTGCAAGGTGGCGTGGCGGCCATAGTTCTGATCCCTCCTTGCTTTCGCAGTCATCCATGACCGCACTTCTTCCTGCCTGTTGCAATACAACGAAGGGCAGAAGCGACAACATCAACGTGATGCTACGCTTGTAGGAATAATGAGGAGACGTCGGTAAGCAGCACCCCAACCTGGATGTCCTGATGTCATCCCGTCTTTGAGCTTCCTCCCATGCCACATAAAAGAATTTGCGATTGCGAACGCATACGCACGTTGGCTCCCCTATGACGGCGGAGATTTCAAGGCCTTTCTGTTCACAAGGGCTCGTTTCCGTTATGCTCTGCGGTCCAGCGGACCTCGACAGCGAGATTCGAGCCTACATAGGAAAACAGGTGGGTGGTGCATGCCTGCTTTGTTCGAATCGTACCATGGAACAAGTGCGGGCGTCTTTGATCGAGTCCCACGTTGCACATTTTCTGGAATGTAGCAAGCCTCCCCCTCTTCAACGATTTTAGCGTTGAGTATATCGTAAAGCACCGGTACGCTCGGTGGGTAAGCATACGAATCAGGCTTCCCAGGGCCCAAGACTGATTCTAGCATGCTCCCCCCGATGGCTGTGGATGGCAAGAAGCCTAGCCCTTGACCCATGCAACTTCGGTGCTGCAACGATTGCTCTTGACCGTATCTGCGACGTATACTGCCGCGCAGCATGGAACACTCCTTTGGAGAATGAGTTGGACGCCACTAGATAGTCGACCATTCCATTTTGGCATTTGAAAATTGCTGGGGCTGCTTGTAGATGGAATGAAAGGAGTTGCGATTGGGGCCATGACGACAAGTCACAGAACTTTGCCAAGAAAGATGAGCATGACTACTTCTAAGGGATGATATCTGTATGATCACTGACGCAGGGAGTTCATGTACATTGAGCTAGAAGATGCGTGAGATGTAATTCTACTTCTAGCTATTTTTGGGGTAAACGACCTCGTTGCCCTGTGTCTTCTCAAGCTGAACCTTTTTAAACGTTTGAGTCGGCCACTCGGAGTAGACTACATCGTGTAGCACACAATCGCCAAAAAGCCCAACGTTGTCCAACTCACTTCCAGTCCCCTCCCTGACACCTGCCTAGGCTACCAGTCAAACTCCACCCGTTTCATATCGCTGACGTTTCGTTTCGTTCCCCGCCGCCCAAATGTCTCCGCCTCTTAGCGAACTCTCTCTCGACCAGCAGTACTCAGCGCCCGCGGCCACAGAGAGTTTCGAGCAGTACTATGACACCTACTCTTCCCTCATCGTCCCCACAGGCGCCGGTCCCGTCTCTGATTTCTATACGTCCGAAAATTTATACATGTGGCAGGACATGGACGGGATCTATCACTGGGCTGACGCATCCGTCACAAGGTCCGATAGCTGCCTGGGGTATTCATCCCCGTCGTATTATACTTCCGCATTTTCATCTGAGGCAATCCCACCGGTATGTTCCCGTCGCCGGATTTTTGCCTTTCAAGACTAAGACCAATCCGAAATAGTCTGACTACTGTGGTTACCGACATGGTGATCTTGAAGACCCCTCACATCCCACGGCTACCCAGGAGAACTCATACATCTTTCACTTGGCCCAGCAGTTCAGGAATGGCTCGGGCCGTTCACAGGTCCAGGACCATCGGTCGAGCATTGCGCGCGCGAGCGACAACTTCCTTGCACAAGCCTCTTCTATTTTCAGCGACGGACACACGCCTTTGAGACGTGGAAGCACTTTGGATTACCGGCCATCCATCACACATCAAACCAGCCCTCAGCGTGATCCTCGTCCACCGTCGAGAAAACGTTCAAGGGAATTATTAGACGAAGGAAGTTACCGTGTTAAGGTTAGTTTGCCGGCGCCAATCTTAAGTTACAAGCTTTGACATCTCGATGTCTCAATCTTAGGAAGAAGATGATAACGCCCACCCATCTTCTTTGCCCACGGCGAATGACGCGTGCCGTCTCCCCCAACCACATATGATAGTACCGTCGCAGGCTCTCCCTTCGTTCTCTGTCCGGATCCCTC
>QFEM01003011.1:0-22787 GCA_003316205.1 Boletus bicolor
ACGCGCAGCGAAGATGACGATGATGATATCCTCGAGGTATCTCCTCGTTCTTTCCCCCTTCAAAGTAAGTTTTCATGATCGCACAGGTCGAGGTGCCGTCGAGGACGTCTGCTCCCCAGTTCGACTACGATGAGGTTGGTAATTAACTACATTCTGATCCTCCGCGTTGACGCTGCCGCAGCCGCCTTCCCCGGCATCCACCGCCGAGGATGACGCACCGCCACTTGGCGCGTCCCATGCCGTACCACAGTTGTCACATGCACCACCCATGGTCTCCCCTCCAGTGCCCCCTCCAGAGCAAAATCTCGACACTGGCAAGCCATCCGTGGGCCCCCTGAGTTTCAAAGGATGGCTACAGACGAAGTTCAACAGGAGTAGCAAGGACCCATCTTCACGTAGGCCCGATCAAGATCTCAGAAAGCCGCCTCTGGATCGGCCTGCCGATCGTCAATCCCCTTCCCGGTCACCGGCAGGAGTGGAAGCTACAAACCAGGGACCCTTGTGGATATCTGCAGGTCAACGTGTGCGAGTGAGTACTCTTCTTTGATAGACAATCGGATAGAGCACGTGTAATATATCATGTTAGCGAGCAGTGGCGAAACCGGTTATAAGAAAACCAAAGGTTGGTCGTTAGCCGAGATTGTATGCGGGCACTCATGAGATATTACAGCGTAAATCACCTGCCAAGACTGCTAACCCCAGCCATCGCAACAAAGGTGCTTCTGGTAGCGGGCAGGGTCCTGTAGATCCATCGGAAGCGGGACGAGTGGGTCTTTTTCTAGTTATCGTGTCACGATAGCTCACGTCCAACTAGGCACAGCAAGCGAACAATTCATCCCTCCCCTCCGATGTATCTCTTCCCAATAAAGATACTTCCCGTAGTGGACAGCCTGCAGATCCGACGGAATCAGGTCAGGTGCGCCTTTTTCTGGTTATTATGTGTCATGTCATCATAGCTCACATCCTATCAGGTAGAACAAGCAAACGATACATCCCGTCCCTCTCCCGGAGTGGTCCGTTTGACGGTACGCACACTTTCCTTGAGCTTGTATCAGTACACTCACAGCGGATCAGCATGAGCAAGAGTCAGGCAAGGCTATTCTTTCATTTGCATTCCCCGCATGGATGTGCTTCGGCTCAGGTGCCAGAGATGGGAGTCATGGATCTGGATGATTCGATACAATACGTGTGGATACCATACTCATTCGTGAACAATGAATTCGTCTCGCCTCACACGACATTTCGAGAACAGTACGTTTAGACAACCTGAACTACTCGATCAACTACCATGCCGGAGAGTATCCAACACTCGTATGCAGCGAAGCTTTCTATAATCTATGGAGACCAAGGGTGTTGCTCAGGGCTCAATTCCAAGCTGAACAACCAAATTGTATGTCCATCTTCCTCGCCCAGGATGCGATGTTTCGTGAGCAAGCATGCGAGTTCGAGGGCCGTGGTGTTCCTCTCAGCGTTTCGTGGATTGGGATGATGTCGAACCTGGTAGTTATACCAACTGTGCTACGTCTTCGGTTATTGCTCAATCGATCAATCTCAGTGGGTACCCCATATCCAGACCAGAACAATGGCTGCCGACCAAGTACTGGTTTCTGTCTCTCCGTCGAAGAAAGTGTGCAATTAAACTGATCGTTTGAAAAGCTAGGTATTTAAGGCTCTTCGCAGAAACGTTATTCGATCCACCGATTAAATAATGCCAAAACGAACATATCACTATCAAGTCTCTAAATGCAAGATCGTATAGCGACATCCAGTGTGCTCGACCGTTGACTCAGTGTTGAGACATTTGAGCCAAATAGTCAGAAAGCTAGATACGTTCATGTCAAGAAAATTCAAACACCAGGAGGACAGTGGACATACCTTCAGAGCGCCCGTTCGGATGCTCTCACCCACGTTTTGAACGTCAGGATTAGCCATCACTCGGGCGATAGCATCCCTCGCAGCAACCTCTAGATTCGCAAGGTTGCCGTCACCCAGGAGCCCTCCCTCAGACCCACCGCGCTCGAGTTCATCCTCCTCTTCGCGGCCAAAGTATTCACTCGAAGAGATCGAGGTTGCCCCTTGGAAGTTAGATAACCGTTCTTTCGACTCGGCAAGGAAAGTAGGGTCGTAATCATTGCGTCCGAAAAACATATCCGAAGAAATGGCCTTTTGAGATCCAAACTTTTCCCGTGCTGTCGTGGGTGCCTCATCAGCCTTTGGGCTACAAGTAACGAATATTCTCAGCCGAGGGCTCAAAGATGAAATGATTGGATACGCACCTAGATCGCGTGCTGGACGCTGTCTGTGACGTAGCGGGAACGCCACCAAAGCCTAATTTGCGGAAGCCCATTCCCAACCTCTCAAGGTCCTGGCTATTTCCTCTCTGAACATCCACTCTGCCGGGTATCGTAGTCGTCGCCGAGCCAGTGTTGACAACCTTGGCTTTCGCATCCGCTTGGGCGGTCTGCTCTGCCTGTTGTCTGGCACGTTCTTCTTCCTCCTCGCGCCGCCGATCATATCCAAGCTGCTTGATGCGTTCGGCTTCCTCGGCAGCTTTTCGTTCCGCCTCGGCAAAATCAATCGGTGCGGCGGCCTTCTTCGCTCCGAGACCTCCAAGTTTGCTCTTCTTTGCAGCAGCGGAAGCATTGGTAGAGGTAGCAGCAGTCGACCCTGAAGAATTTAAACGTGAAGCACCCAGTTTTGCTGAACTGTTGACTGCGGAGGAAGAAGTAGATCGCAAAGCGGCTGATGTTACCATTCGGGGAACAGGGCGACCAACTGCGGGGGGGGCGGTCGTTGTCGTTGGGGGAGACATGGGTTTAGCTGAAGCGGGTTTGTCCCAAGAAGAAAAGAAGTCATCTTCCGTCTGTGGGGTAGACTCGGTTGGTTGGGACAAGTCCATTCCATCGACAACGACCCGGGTCGGGAACCTAGCGACCGGAATAAGCGTCTTTAAAAGTGCAGGATTCAGTGATACAAACTTGATGGTATCTTCCTTGACGCGCTTGGCGAGTTCCTCTTTGTAGAGCTCCGCCGTTCTGCTCGAATACTTTTTCTTCGTGTCAGTATCGCTCAAGAGCGAGGCGCCACCATGACGGGAGAAGAATTCTGTTGCGGATGCATTCCCACCGGCTTTCATTGTTCGTAGTTGGTTCAGTTGCCAGCTGTCTAGATTCGTCGAGCTATTCACTCCGGATGTTTGAGGACATACGAAAGGTAGAAGACATTGTACCCACCGCACGAAACTGATATGCACGCCCATATTCCGATGTACGCTGGAGCAATCCATGCATATATAAACACCAAAAGTGACACTTGACCAGGTCGGATTCCGGGCTTGACAGTCGAAGCATGTCTATCGATAATCATGAAGGTGGGAGTGCGAAACTAGAAGTCGTCCAACCTTGTTTCCTTTCTGTGCTCTGAGCACTTTGAATACATTTTCTGACTCTGCTTTAGTAGGATCGGCCATCGTGGGTTAGGCCGTCAGGTGTAGGGTGGAAGTCGAGCTATGCGATGGCGAAAGACGGGCTGGACATTAACGTGTATTGTTCCGGGGTCCTCGGTCTAGCTGGGTAGGCGGTGATTAGGGTCTTCCCTCTGAAATACGACAACAACCATCAGCGCTCAGTATATATTACAGGTATCTCATCATCAGAAACACCATCTGGATCGCAAATTCGCTATATATGTGGGATACAAGTACAAGGTACCGAAGAATATGATTGACACTGTAAGCGAAGCAGTGCGGTGCAGAAAGTGCAGATGTGTGGATCAACATGGCGCTCTTTTTGTGTCCTTCGCGGCCGCAGCCAATTGTGCCATACATATCATGACGGACTCGCTTTAGCTGGGACGTCCATGCTACGGCATGTCTTCTCAGAAGAAACTACTCATCTTCACAGACTCTCGGCCAGCTGGTCAGCCGAGCAGGGGACTATCAAAAGAGCGATTTTAGGCTCTCTCTAGAGACATGTCTTATCCCCGTCGCGCGTGCAATGGAGTAGGCGCGCCGGATACCACCAACAGGAGGTCCTCTTGCAGAACTCTGTGACGCTGAAGCAACGCAGTATTTGCAGTCGTGATCACAATTCGGCGTCATCGAAGGCCTATGGTGTATGTTTATATTACTTCTGATTGATTTGATTGCTCACAAACATCTCAGGGATGGCTGGACGCGGCTTTCTAAGGCATATTCCGTCTCAGTATGGCAGAAAACCCGCATTATCACTGCATCTTGTCACCGAAATTACTCGTGACGGGGTGTTGCGTGATAGCTGGATCGCATTTTACGGATTGGCTCGATGACTGGTTCTTTCTCGTGGGCTTGCTATTCCAACCGCTCTCCAGCCCACCTGTCGCTAATTTGTACATTATTTCTATGTACCACGGAAGCCGGGTGTGTTCTATATCTTCGTGTCCTCCTTCAAGGGTTCTGACATGCCTCTAGGAACCGCTGTTCCGACTAAGATCACAGGTCGGGCTACCTTGTGTCATTGTCTTACTCGATCCTTTCTCTCGCTTGCCTAGGTTACGTCCCACGGGGATTTGTAGACCATATGCATATGCTCTGGGAGGCCATGTTACAACGAAATCAAAGCAACCCTCTAATTGCGTTCTACATGGCAGTTACCATATTCTTTCATGTTATTTTTTCCCCTCCCGGTGGCAGTCTTTCCCCAAAGAAAAGAGAGGCGCCTTTGCCCAGCTGCAACTGCGGCATTCCAATGTTTCACTTGACGACCACTCATTCCCCATCCCTACTTACTTTCGAGCCATTGAAGTCGCTCAGACTCGCAACAGTAATAATCTGGAATCCGAGACCTTGGATTACCTGGATGTACAATTGCCTTTTGTGTCATGCGTCGTCCCAGCAATATTTTACTCGAGCGCGGCCAAGATCAACGAGGAACTGATCTTCTGTGAGAATCGAATTCCCATTTTTACGTTCATTCCTTCATTGGTGTGACTAGCTAGGGTTTGCATCAGATTAACTGTTTTGCAAATGCCTACTATCCGTAGTCTCGTCGCTGGGTCGGTTGATCCGCTGAAGCAAGGTCAGAGTATGTTGTAATGCGCGTTGAGTTGACACTGATTGAAGTTGACGAGCTTTAGGTGAGGCGTTGGCGGCTGTCGATGGATTCCAATGCAGGCAGTTCCCCTCGCCCATCATCCTGCAACAACCTTATCGCGACGATCGGCACGACACCCTTGCTACTCTTGTATGTCCACTTAGTGAGGATTGAGTGACCGAATTTGTTGAGCTCGCTGATTACTTCTGTACAAACAGGTTGCTATCCTGCAGTGTCTTGCTACTCTTCGTCAAAAATGCGGATAGATATCAGATATCATATGCATCGTGCTGCAACGATTGACGAGCGGGCAGTGACTGTTTACTAGACTGCATTGCGAGTGAAGCATACAGCACTCGTCAATGCACTATTCGTCATTTCAACGTCTATCGTACACGAACATTGCAGAGCTTGGCCCTATATGATCTACAACGATAGGCGTTCGCGTGACTCCCTCGGCTTGGTCGAGATCATCATGCAGGCCGTTGCATAAAACCTGTCCATGTAAACATAATTTCCATAGCATGCATACGCAGTCTCACAAAGGACAGAAGACATCTCCTTCACCTCCAACACCTGTGGAACAGGATTCTTGTAGTATTCCTGCATGAAGTGGTGTATGCCTCTTTCCCCCATCTCATCGAGACCGCACGCGGGATCCAATCGGCGCCCAATGATCTGGACACCCTCTATGTCTTCCGGACCTAAGTCTTCAACGACCCTCCATAGCAACCGATGCAAGTTATCATCGTCATAGCCGTCACTGAGGCCTGGGCGAAGCACAAGTTCTCCGTCGTACCCCACAGAATGAATCGGAGCAGGTCCGTTCAATTTCACACGAGAAAGCAAGTGGAAGTGTGGCCAGTCGATATCTTGCTCTTGCGCATACAACAGTCGGAGAGTAGGGTAAACCCAGCTCTTTGCATACGTTGGCAAGCGCTGCGTCAGATCCTTTGAGTTTGTCGAGCAGCGAGTCGATCGGCTTGGTCTTGTCGTAGACGTATTGATGGCAAAGTCCGAATCCAAGGTAACCCCCATTCGGGAGCGTCTCTGCGTCTTTGACGAGCTCGATCAACCTTGCTTTCAACTTGTCGTGGAATGGGCTGGAGATTGCGCGAGAAATGTTGTTCTGAGCCCGAAAGTGGAGGTTGTACCCTCGTGAGGGGCAGGGAGGACGACGACCAACGAACCGAACATGCTGTTCGCACGAGGGGTGTCTTGGTGAGCTCTGAAGAACCCGTACTTTTCTGAAAGTTTGATTAGTATGCACTCGAGGGGTAGGTGAAGTCTAGGCTTACCGTAGACGTTCAGCTTGGACAGCTCGAACTCAACGGTCTGATCCGTCGCAAGCAAATCACGCTCGATGGCGTCGTGAATTCCGAGAGTGCGTGGATCAAAGAGAGTAGCAAAGGCATCAAGATCCATTTTTCCTGCTTTCCTGTAGGTTTCGTCCAAGATGTCCTTGTTGTTGATGCCAAACGATGCAGGTTGGCACGCCTGAGAGAGGGCTTCAAGCCCCTCTGTTGTAGCATGCGCGAAATCAAGTCGACTACATAGGGTCAGCAATCCCCTTCATCCTCGCAAGGAAACAAGGGTCTGTGCCCTGGCCATAGTAAAGTAAGAGCTGGTGTTCAGGAACGGAACATACGCCCCTACAAAACGGATCACGGTCAGTGAGGACTTCTCTCAGCGCCTTCACTTTTGTTTCGGACATGTCTTGAGGTCGATGACAGTAGACCTGATGATAGAGGTGCTTTTTTCTTTCGATCGACATTCTTATCCCTTTGTTTGAAAACTCCTCGATTGACAACGCTTAGAGAAGCATCTGACTCGGCTTACTTCACCAATTCCGCGTGGAAGACATTACAAGTTCCCCTGGGCCTGAAGATTCAAGAATGACTCGAACACAAACGGAAATGGCATGGCAGATGGCACGTTCTGTTTGTTAGCTGCCAACCACAGATCGGTGAGAGTAAACGAAAGCTGCAGCACAATGGAAGGAAGTTCAACTGGCCCGACACACTGATTCGTTGGCATATCGATCAACTAGTCTGGTGACCAGACTAGTACACTACCTTCAAGTTGAAGAAGGTTTTATGTAACATACCAGGCCAGTTGTCTGAGTGTCGTACAGTGAGATGTCCCCGTCGGAGTGGCACTGTGACACCTCACTTTATGGTGGAACATGTCCCTATCACCCTCCACCATTTCCCCCACGACCAGGACGGAATCCAAATATGCATGGGCAAAGCTCGACAGGAAAGTTGTTGGTTAAGTGTACGAAGGGCCCGTATTTTGGCAAATTGGTTGTTTCGAAGGAGCTCAGGAAGGCCGTACTCAACTTTTAGGCACTGCAGTTTGACTGCAGTAATCGCTCTCTGTAGTCTTGGGCTACAGAATTGATGTTTACTACCTGAACGTACGTGTGCGTTCAGCTAGTAAGCATCACTTACTCGGGGCGTCGAGGCCACGTCCTCAGCCTGAAAGTCTTTGTGCCAACCCGACTCAGACTCCGATTCAACTTCGAGACATTGTGCAGAGACAAACGAGGATCCTGGCCTAGGTGTTATGAGCTCATCGATTGCTATCATTTCGACACTGCTGTCGCTCGGGGCAGCATGGTTTTACCTCTCTCCTGGTCGGCGACAAGGACAGGGGAGCACAATCAGGTTTGTGATGACAGCAGCAGTTGGCCTGCATACCCTGCTCGTACTATCCAGCTTCGCCCTACACCGACCTCCAAACCTGTTCGTGCGATTAGGGATACCCATAAACTCGCCCGTGGACCGCATAAGGTCTTTGTTGATGAAGGAAGCAGGATTCAACACGATCATGGGGGAACGAGGCGCAGTCATTGTCCCTCCAGAGATTCCAAAAGACGTCGACACATTGCTCACGAGGCTGGCTGTACATGGCAGCAGAGATACATACGTGAGGTACGAGCGTCCATATCCTCCTATAAATGCGGAGCTCACGAGAAGCAGGTTCGGGCAACGTGCCATGCAAACGTGCTGGTATTGTTCCTCGGTCGCCGATTATACGATACTCGTTCTATCCGGCATCCTCCTCGATTACTTGCGAACCGCTACGCTGCTCCTCTTGTTAACCACCAATATCAATGGTCGCCAGAGATGGAGAACGAATGTCCTTGGCGCGCTCACATGTGCATTCCTCGCTGAGGTCTACGCGTTCACCTCCGCCAGCGCGGTGCCACTCGAAAAAGACGCCAACACAGCGTTCATGGTGCGTTGGCATTCGTACTACGAAGCGTCTGTGGGTCTTGACGATGAACTATGACCAACGCAGTGGCACGACAATCTGTTCCTGGCTCGCAACATGCTTTTCTTGGTGCTTCCCATCTTCATCCAGATCTTGCCCGCCATCTACCCTCCTCCAGCCTCGGTAGCGCTCTCTCAAGCCCTCGGGCGCCTTGAACGTACTCTCCCTCGCGCTCATCTCCTGAAATACTTCCGCCAAGCTGTCCTAAGGCACCCGTACACCCGTGAACGGGCGGTCGAATTCTGGGCCAATGATGCTGCCGAAGGCGCAGCTGCGCGAAGCAGTCCAAACGTACAGATGACTGCGTCCAAGCTGGGGTTCGGATTCGCAACACCCACTGGTTCCGGAGACAAGGGTGGGCAAGACAGCGTGTTGAGGGCCAATGCGAGGATGGCAGTTCAGTCGTTGAAACCATTGTTTATGCCCCCACCACATTAAGTGCGAGGAGAGACAAAATGATTTCTGTGACAAATGTTCTTTCTCGAACTTGAGTGAGTAGAGTAAATACAAGTTATACGAGTGTAATGACATCTACATGTGTATCCGCCTTTAGGTCGTGGTGGTCCGGGGTTTCCTGAAGCCTGAGCGACCCTTCACCTTGTGGATTCCACAGCTCGCGCCCAAGAAAGCAGAGCATCCTCGATGGTAGAGACTCGTTCTGCTAATGCAGCGTGTTTCCTAACCAAGCTGTCAAAATCTTCCCTTGAAACGGGGGTGACATCCGTTGCCACATCCCGCGATAGTACTAGCTGTGTTGGGCTGGGCAGATGGGAGGGTAAGGGTGGATCTGCTCGGACTGGATATACAGTGTGGTATACATTCAGCAGGTGTTACATCAGCTATGTAAACCAACCACTTACCGTAACTTTCCATTGGGTTCACCCAGGGATCACGCGTTGCACGTTCGCATGCCCGAGTGCGAGCGCGTTTTGTAATGGGGGGAGACCGGGAGACAGATCGAGTATGTTTAGCTCGAATGGAATGTGAGCATTTATGCCTGCGAGTCTTGCATTGCAAGCAGCGACGGCCTGGCTGTGGGTCACAAGCAATCCCGCGGTCGATGCAGGCGACGCAAGAGCTGTCGGACGAAATAGCGGTGGGAACCACGACGGTCGGGGGTTGGGCGGTAGTGGCGATCAAAGAACGCCGTGCTGGTTGAGAAGTGAAGACCTTCGAATCCTTGCTTTGTCCCTCAACTTCAACTTTCCTACTGCCCCCAGAGCCCTTGTCGCCACTCATTGCCTTCACCTTGATGGCGCCAGATAGATGGGAATCGCCGTTGACACATCGTTTGAAATATAAGCGGTACCATGGATGATCAACCAGGTCCTCGTCGTCCGGCCTGGTAACCTTTTCCCAGTCTGGCCAATTTTTTGTAGAGTTCACCACAAATTGGTCTGCAGCGATGATGGTACGGGAGACCGTCACCCCTGGCTGGAGAACCGCACGAACCCTTTCCTGCAGTGACGTTTGTTAGATAGAGTGTATGCTTAGTCGACACACTTACTACTTGTTCGCCAACTTGAGTTTTCGCTTCATCACAAGCGGCAATACGAACATTGCGCCTGGATTGGGCATGGTTGGTGATCTTCGTGGTGATTATGATGTGGATTTTGTTTTTAGCGTCTTTGACGACGTCTTGGGGTCGCATGAATGGGATAGGGCTTGTACTCGTGCAGGGAAGGCGAATGAAAGGAAAGGACGCACAATGGGGCAGAAAGCCGGTCAAGGACTCGCGGGCGCAGTGGCGTGATCAAGTCACGACCGGCACGTAAATTAGATTGAGCGTGAAATCTCGTAAAGGTTTGCAGTTGCTCCTGAGGCAAGAGACCCGCGTTGGTCGATATTTGAAGACATTCCCCCTTCGCATGCAGGCACACGGCTTTACTAGTTGAATTAAGGAAATCATCTTGGTCTGTTCCGGACGGAAGAAAAATATAGCGGCAAACGCGGGGCTGCGCGCGAGCTCGTCACCGTCGATCGAGTCGGCGGTGCTATCCTTGAAATTCTGTTCGAGTCGACGACGAACACCCGAGGCACAATTCAGCAGCTTGCGCTCGCACTCATCCTTGTACCATTCTCTAGTTGGTGATAGTGGTTCAAAAGTGATTCTGGCTTACCTAATCAGGATCTCCACGTCAGAGTACAGCGACACCCATCCTCGAATGCGGCGATGATCAGGTTTATACTGGTGCAGGCGAGTTCACCGCAATTCATTCAGGTACGAGTACATATCTTTCTAACAAGGATATAGAACAGGCAAGGGAAAACCCGGCTCTCAAAGTGGTATGTACCGTATGACGATGAGGAGAAGGTGAGGTACTTAATGCCTCGATTGTGTCAGAGATGCGCCGGAAATAACCTTGCTCTGTCTAGGTGAGGCTTCGGGGTGAAGTACACAGACTAGTCGCGCCTCGTGATCAGAAGTACCAGTCCAACTTCGTAGAGGTCGGTCGCTATGAGGAATGACAACGGGCTTCTGCTCATTCATATGGCCCACAGTTCAAGAACCACAAGATAGTGTACCGTCGCTATGCTGGCCTTTTCTTCTGTGTGTGTGTCGATGCCAACGACAATGAGCTCGCCTATCTCGAAGCTATCCATCTCTTCGTGGAGATTCTCGGTGAGCCTGGAGCTCGCTGACAACCTACCATATTCGATAACTGACAAACCTTTTGCGCGCTTCCTCTCAAGATTCTTTCTTCGATAACGTGTGCGAGTTGGATCTCGTTTTCAACTTCTACAAGGTTAGGAACCTCCTTCGGCCGTACACGCTACCCTTTTTCACCCTCGGAACCTGTCAGGTGTACGCCATTTTGGATGAAATCTTTTTAGCTGGTGAGATCGAAGAGACCAGCAAAGATGTCGTTTTACAAAGGCTAGAGGAATTAGAGAAGCTAGAATGAGCTCCTGGTCGCACGCCCACGTATGACTCTCACCCTTTCCATTCCATATCCCATAATCTACCGACCCCCAGATTGCATCAGATGCTGACATTTTCCATTTGTAAAAGATAATTTGGTTATGCAATACCATGCAATTTGAATGACAAAATGGATTTTATACCTTTTCGACGTGACAATTTCTCCCGCCCCACCTTACTCCCCACCTTGACACTTCTTACCATGCCTCACATACATAGCCTCACCACCAAGCTTGGACAATACTTATGGGAATGACTTTGTAGACTGCGCCCACGGACGTTACATGAATAAAGCATGCGCTTCGTCGAAATGGAAACTCTGGGGGGCATACCCATGTTTTATCCATCCCTAGGACGTGAGTACACTAACAAGTACTTGTGGTAAATCGCTGAAACGATCATAGCTTCAAGTTGGTCAAAGGTCACTATTGGACGTCATGGCTTGTTAGCTCCAGACCTCGGTGGAGCGGGATGCTGATAGTTGCGGTCGGACGTGATCACCGTTGGAAATGCAGTCCAATAGCATTCTTCAATTGGTCGAAGCTTATCCGTTAGGAATCTGGAAACCTTGGCTTCACACGGGCAATATTTTTGTTTCATCTGATGATGTCGTGCCTTGTCTTCCTCCACCCCACCACATAGCCTCTCAAATTGTGGAATTGGTTGGCAAATGCTGCTGGTTTCAAGAAATCACATTTTCTTTCACATAGAGCACCACAATTGATCGTTGATCGCTGATCCCACTGTGGCGTTTCACGCAACTGGAAGTTCTTCATGATCCGCTAGCATCAGTATGGTATTACCGGACCTCGAATCTGAAGACCTAAACAAGGTAGTCCAGCGTCGATGTCCATTGTAAGGACGTTCGAAAAACCCTTCGAGCACACATTATACGGCTGTGTATCCTACGCCTAGGTGCGTGGTGTTGAAATACAATTGTCCGCAACTCGTCTTACGTGGATTCGACTGGTAGAGAAGGCAGAGAGGCAGAGTACAGTTATCACGGGATAGCCACCTCATAGTGGGTAGAAAGGCAATTCGTCGTTCATGGATCCGTTGGTCGTTGATCTTGGGAAGACATAACACTGCACAATGGTAGTCATGTCCCAGCTTTGGAATGAAACAAATGTTTCGTCTCTCCAAATGGCGCCGGTATAACCAAATCTGCCCTACAAACATGTGCTCACATGCTTACAGGGCGGAAATAAGACATTCAAGACGCATCAGCCATTCCAATACGATCCAATCTGGATTTAATTTTGTTCTCTAGGCAGGGCCGATGCACTTGCGGACACCCTATCTGCATATAACAAAGGTTACTACCGACTTCCCTCCGCCCTTCCCTGATGCTAACATATGCATCTTGCATTGGATCTCTTTGCCGACGTAGCGAATTGCGGGCGTTCACTGGGACGCATGACATTGTCAACCAACTGTTGAGTTCTCCTATGTATACGCGAATGCCACATGATTTTCGCGTGGGCTTTCCCACTGGCATAATCCAGCAATCACGATATCAAACGTCCCTGTCCTCTCCACGTCACAGGGCAACCGTTTGGGCAGGTAAAAAACGGGTCCCGAAGCCGAACTTGTTGATGAGGGCAGCACACAAGATCAGCAATGATGTGATTGTGCCTATCCGCATCCGGTGTTGTTCCCGCACTCCATTTCCAAAGGTGGGCCTTTTGCTGAGGACGGTCAAACTTGAAAAGGCTAGGGCAGGTCCTCTGTTACTGGCATATTTACCATCCTACGATCTCAGTTGTATCTTGTATCCGTGTTTGCCGTTGCTGTGTGGTAGTATCCTCCCACAGTCGTCGCCAGTCGGAGTGTCTTAATTGCTTCGTTCGTTTCGTTCTCTCTCCCGTCGTCATATCAAGACTCGCCGCGCTGTCAGACCGCTGGATCTGGCTGGTAAGCAACCGAGTCTTTTTTGTCGGGCTGAATCTTTACTCAAAGAAATGCTTGTCCCCAAGTAATGCAGAACATCATCGTCACATGGAACTGTCGTTAGAGACGTATCGTCTCATCGCGAAATATGTGGAAAGTAGACCAGACCTCTGCAACCTCTGCAGGGTAAACAAGAATTTTCAACGGGCAGCAGAAGGAGCACTATACAAGACTATTTACGCATCGAATCCATGGGACACTTTTGGGATGTGCAGGCTGTTCGCAAGGACTCTCCGGGTTGCGGCGATAGTCGAAACTCTGACACTTTTTGTCATCGACGAGGATGACAGTGACAGCGGACCTCAATCCGAGGTCTCTTTGCCGAATGAATTTTGGCCAACCGTATCTCAGGCGCTCCACCACACGACGAGACTACGTTCCTTGACCCTTCGCCTCGACAAAGACGCTGCTCAGGCGTGGATTCTCAACGGCACCGCATTCCGGCTCCGTAGCTTCCACTGTGACCTGCAGTGGGATGCTCATCTTGTATCGTTTCTGAATACACAACCCGACATCGATGACTTGTATATCATAGACTATCCCGTATCCGAGGGTATTGCCTCAACCTCCACACCCGTATCGTCATTCCTGGACCCTGGCGCACTTCCGAACTTGTCAACCCTGGAATGCACTTTTGCCGAAGCCGCATGTGCCTTGGTTCCCACCCGGCCCATTTCCCGACTTAAAACATGTTTCTCTAAAACTCGACCGCCAGAGAAGAGGGAGGAGTTGTCGCTCCTATTCTCAAAATTGATGGAGACGACGCATCATCTTCGTTCGCTCGATATCGCCGATTCGAGTTACTCCGAATCGTTCTCCATGGACCTCCTCGCCTCCGTAGTGAGGCTGCAAAACCGGGTCCACAACCTATTGTATCTTGGAACGCTCGTCCTGCCGATCGATGGCCATGTTGTACGTAGTTCTGTCTCCAGAAAGTCGTTGTCGGCTGACATCCTTTATCAAGCGCCTCAGGTTTTATGGACTTTTGCGTATACTCCGTTCTCTGGAGTGTGTCGAGGTGGACGTTTCAGAGTGGGAACCATCACCGCCTATTCCGGCAGGCGTGCGGGCATTGGCAAGCGAGCTGCAGCTCTACTGTCCATCCCTCCAGCGGGTAGTATTTGTCAACGATTTCGAGAGGACGGTCGTAGCCGCATCTCATAACACCTACACTCCATACTGCGACGTCGACACTGAAAATATCTGGAGAGAAATTTAATCGGTATTTCCTTTCGGAACTTTCCCTCGAATGCCGCCATGCTAACCTCGTTATAAAGCTTCGCCCGTATCATGAATCGTCTTGTTTTCCGTTCTTCGTGTTCACCGCATGTACCCATCATAAAAATTATTCAGGATCTCCGCCCGTCACAACAATCTCATGTCATATGCTGCTCAGACGTGTTTCTTGCGATCTGTGGTTATATCGGGAAGCCGATCGTTGTCATTCGGGAATAACCCGCATGCAACCCTGGAGACCCTCGGCGATGAGATCACATGATCATCTCCGAAGCCAATGGGTCAAACTTAAGCTTGACGTGCGTATGTAACTCTATTTAACCTCCTGACCCCCCTCGTAAGTGCTTTGAACTCAGACAACAGATGTGTTACCAAACGCTGACGAAGTATGCCAGCATCCCAATCCACGCCTCGGAGAAGTCTGGAGCTTACCTGCTAGCACAGTAAGCTACGTTGTGCGTGCGTAATGTCAAGAACTTCTTATAGCCAATCGGCATGTTCCTGGAACCCTTTGGAGACACGTCTTTACGAGATATCGATAAGGGGCCGGTTTAACGGCATATTCAAGCAGGAGTGTTATGCTTCACTCTGATCACTGCGCGTTTCTGATGCGATTGTGCTCGTGCTCACTAAGATGTTGGCCGTTTCTGTCAAACCCGTCCGCGAACGCGTGCAGCATCGACTTCTCTGATGTGAAGAAGGGTATTCGTGCATCGAATCACGGAAGTCATCACCTAAATGTGCAAAGGAACACGCCATTCATATTACGCCGATGATTGAAAGCAGGCACTTTCTGGTGGCCCGCTCGACCCTGACTGACTGATGGAAGAGCGGGCGTTGATGTCCTCCCTTCTGGCGACTTCACATTACGGCCTTGTGGCAGAAGCACATTGCGCAGTGAAATGACCACCCTGTTTTTCGTGCGTTGTTTGGCAGACCATCGTGCTTCGATGTGGGCTAACACATACATTGTACTCATGTTTGGTGAGGGGGCGTTTCAGCCGGCAAGGACACGGGGTTGTGTGCGAAGATTCGCACAAGCAAGAACGTTTCCGGAAAGATCTCACTTGTTTTTGCACTGTCTCTGTGATCAGGCTCAGGCCAGAAACGCAGCAAAGTTTAGCCAGACTTTGCTGATCTGAAACCGGTGACGAGTGGGGCCAGGGATGAATTGACATGTAGGGGGTGGCTCATGCACCATTGGAATAGCGGTCGAGCCTGAACTCAAAACGGTGTGGTCAGGGTTAGTATGATAGAGATTGATGACATGGTCGAAAGCTCGATTGCTATGGGTGCATATTGATTGATTGGTAAGCTTGGCGCGGGTGTTGCGGCGGGTACAGTTGATTCACCGAATCTCCGGTTGATTTCTAGAAGCACCTTCCGGCTCAAGACACGCTCCCTGCTATAATGTATCGTGAAAAGTGTACCACCACCGCTCTTGCTGTCCAGCATCTCATTGATCTTTCGTCTAGCGGGAATAGTGCGGCCGGCGTGGACTTGGACTAGAGAGGCTGGGGACGTTATATGCTTTGTCACGTCCACCATCCAGCGGTGCTTCGCCGAGTTGCCGAGGACGACCGATCGTTCAGTTGAGTGATTCTGAATCCCGCAGGACGACTCGGAGCGTCACCGCGCTCGATTGCCGCCCACGTCCTACGTCACCAGATCACAGTTATGATGTCATCTGGTGCGCATGTCATCATCGAACTACTACACTTGCCTAATGCGTATGGTGCTCTTGCACAGTATATAAAGGACGGCGGGGCGACGTTGTCCTCCAGTCGCATCTTCTTCCCTCTCTCATCGCACCTATCAGTGTATCATCGATATCAGACAGCAACCATGACCAACCAAGACCCTAGGTGGGTGGGCTAGACGACTTGCAGACGAAGAATGAGACTGACAGCACCGTAGCAAAGCCTCTGGCAATCTTCATTCCGTCAAGGGATCCGTCGTTGAGAGCGTACGTTGTCCCCTTGTTGTACAAGACATGGTCTGACGTTTATCTAGGTTGGCGATATGACGGGCTCTCAGGCCTGGTCGCAGGCGGGCAAAGAAGAACATGCCCGCGGTGAAGGGGAATATAAGGCGGCTCAGACCAAGGGTTACGCACAAGGTGTCACCGATAGGTTGGGCGGCTATAAAGACTCGATCGTTGGCGCCGTCAGTGGCGACAAGTCTCAGCAAGTTGCTGGTAAGTATGCGAATAAAGGTCTCTACCCTCGGTTGCTGATGATTGCGCCAGGAAATGCGAGGAACGAGAAGGGGCATGCACAACAGGAAATCAACAAACCTACACGCGATTAGATATTGTATCTGTAGATTCGGGACGTTTTAGGGCACTGTACGTTTCGGACGTTGTAACTCAGAAGCTGAATCACTCTCCGGAAGAAAGTCGATAGTACAATTCGCGGACAGTTGTTGGCAATGTCTGACATACGCTATTCTCGCCTTCAAGCAGTTACACCCAACTCTGTGGATTCTTCAAGACTTTTACTATCCGCTCCTCCTCGCTTTCTGCCTGCGTCCCAAGCTCCGACATATACTCCCACCTCGCTGTCTCTGGTAGACTCATCAAGATGCTCTCGATCCGCGCTGAAGGTGTCTTCAATCCAAACTTGGTGCCCCTATCGCACACCAGGTTGAACTCCACGTATCTCCCTCTGCGCAGAAGCTGCCACCGACGATGATGGTCTGTGGAAACGTCACGTTTCTTCTGCAAAAGGGGGATGTATGAAGGGATGAAGGCGTTTCCGAGACGCGAGATAAACTCGAAAATTTCCTCCGGTTCTCTTGGCCTCTTGACTTCCTCCGGGATGCGGGCGTGCTTCTCGTTGGAGAGGTCATCGAAGAACAGCCCCCCGATTCCGCGAGTCTCGTGCCGGTGGGGAATGAAGAAGTACTCGTCACACCACTTTTTGAATGCGCTATGCAGCTCGTCATTCTGACAGGCATCCTTCAAAGTTTTGTGGAAGTGTCTCGCGTCCTCTTCATCAAGGTAGGATGGCGTTAGATCGGAACCACCGCCGAACCACCAAGCAACAACCTTGCCCGTCTCTCCTTCACCTGCTTGTTCAGTGATTTCGAAGTAGCGATAGTTAGCATGTACAGTTGGTTCGAATGGGCTGCGAGGATGGATGACGAGACTGATTCCTGCGGCAAAGAATGGGAGACTGATGTTTTCGTCGTAGGGGACGGAAGAGTGATCTGCCCGCATCTCTTTAATAGCAGCCGGTGGGAGAATGCCGTATACGACGGACACATTCACCCCAGCTTTCTCGAGTTTGGTCTGCAGCGTCGAGGTGGTCTGACCACTCTCGGGTGTGCAGGCGAAGACACACGACAAGCCTCTACCGCCCGATGCTCTGGTCCACGCATCGCGCTTGAACCTCGGCGCATTGGGATCAAGCTGCTCGAGTGCGGCAACGATATCATTCTGGAGACCATCTATGAAAATCTCCACCTTCTTGCGCATCGAAGTCGCCATGATGATGAGTGCTGGGATTGACCAGTCGTGGGGAGATCGATGACTGAGTGTGGGGTTTTTGAGTGTCGGTCTTTGGCTCCTGAACTCGATAAAGTCACGTGCCCTTGGTAGAGGGGAAGATCTTTGCGTTCAACAATTCTCCAGACCAAGTTCATCGTCGCCGCACGCCGCGCACAGAATCGCACCAACCATATAAATCGTTTTTCAGTATCGAATAATCATGGATGCCCGTCTCCGACGAGTGAACAAGGAAATCACAGGTTAGTAGTTGTGAGACATGTTGAGGCATCACTAACCCACGCCTCGCCCAGACTGCAAGAACGACAAATCCTCCAATATCAGTATCGATCTCATCGATAACTCGCCTTTTCATCTCAAAGGATCGTTTCCGGGGCCAAAAGACACGCCGTACGAGGGCGGGATATTCGAGGTGGTGGGTCAACCTCCTTTTTTGGGTACCGATGGTATCGTAGACTCCCTACGGTACAGGATATTGTGATCCCCGAATCGTATCCGTTCCAACCAGTCAAGATGAAGTTCATAACTAAGGTGTACCATCCCAATGTGTCATCGGCTTCCGGTGCCATTTGCCTCGACATCCTGAAAGATGCCTGGTCCCCTGTTCTCACCCTCAAGTCCACGTTGATATCGCTCCAGTCGCTTTTGTGTTCTCCTGAACCGAACGACCCCCAGGATGCTGAAGTCGCCAAACACTACACGACGAGCAAGCGTAGCTTCGAAGAGACGGCGAGATATTGGACTCAAGTCTACGCCGGAGGCTCTGCTTCGCGGGGCAAAGCCCCCGCGAGGGAGCCGCAAAGAGACGAGGTTGCAATTGCTGGCCTTGAGAAGGCACATGTAGACCAATTCGAGGGGCTCGGGTTTGAACGTTTGAAAGTTGTGTGTATCTTACTCACAAGTATCCTTCCTTTTCCCGTTACTCATCACGACCGTTGTCTTTACGGACAGATCGATGTCCTCCGGAGATTGAATTACCGCGGAGCGAACGTAGCAAATATATCAGAAGATAAAGTCGTCGAAGAACTGTTGAAATGACATAGCTGTCACCATACCCCTTGCATGTGAATCCGCTATCATTTTTTGTATCCCCGCACCGTTTATGTCACTGTATCTACCTTCCTCAGCACTAGCATTCTCGCAGCCTATTCGTCCGGATCCTCCTTATCGCCCATGTCTGTGCAGAACCCTGACCCCTTGGCACTTGCTTCTTGGGATCCTCGTGCTTTCTCACGTGGATAGACAAGATCCCATCTCTGCTTTGTCCTAGTGTGAGCTGACTGAAAGAAATTATTCAGAAACACGGCGACGATGCACTGAGACACACTTGCCCTTCGCCGTGCGATGCACCAGTTCTGGTAACGGTCTTTACATTTTCTGACCGGCACCATCCTTGTAAGGAGCGTCTTGACGCTGTGTATCTGCCAGCTCAGACGGTGGAGCTCAGTTGCGTGATTTCAATTTCAGGGTTCCACTTTCGAAGGCAAGGCAGAGCGTGCAACATCTCTCCGAATGGTAGGTGGCTGAATGAAGAAGGCGCGTTGGCGATATTGGTACTGACGATAACCCATTTCTAGGTCTAGGATGAACTGGGCGATGGGTTGTTGCGCCAAGTGATGGGGTCCATGATGCCCCCTCCTCAAGGGACCTCCACGCCTATCACCTGTCTGCAGGGTGGGGGTGGAAACCTCTACGTATAACATCCCAGGTCGTAAAAAAATAATATCAAAAAGGAATGAAACAAAGGAGAAAACGTCCTGATTTATCCGTCTGCTGTGAGCGTCACCGTATCAAGAATGTGGGGTAGAGGGTGCGAGCCGCAACCCAAATTATTAAAAGCTTAACTAGCTTCCGGGTGTCCCCGATAGCACGAAGGAAGGGAAATCAATAAAATAAAATAAAAAGATAACGCTGGTAAGACAGAGAGCGCGTGCCGAGAAATGCAATGGCGAGCGAGTCAAGAGGTCGACGGACGGACGCGTGCATGAAATCGTCCACGGAGGTGCCGGATGGGACACTCCAACCTACTATACTGGCTATGAACCAAGTCAGTGCATGACAAATTCAAATTGAAAATGTTCCCGCGAATGATTTGGAATCATAGAATATAGTAGGCATGAAGTGACGCCAAGGGCCACTCAATGGGCTGATCCAAGCAATGGGTCCAAATAATAAAGTGGAGGGAGAGGGGAGGAGGAAGGGCAGTGGAGTGGTTGGGACTGCGAGAAAATTGTGTTGGAGGGTTTTGAGATAAATCAGCCTGTTGCGACGACGCTGCTTTTATACGACGCCCATCACGACAATTTATTTTATCGTGGTCCTCACTTTTTGGAGGCATGTCTGCCACTCGAAGCACGCCGGCTCTTTTCTGTCACATAATTTACGCAGCGTCCCATGTAAGCATGGTGCATCATCACCTGATAACTATATTGATCGGACATCCTGCAGGCACGTCCCAAATGGAAACCAGAGTGGTGTCCTATGGACGGCAACGGCAACGTCAACGTTGAGTTTATCATAAGGAATATGGACATTCATGAAGGTCCGACACTCACACCGCGGTCCGTGGGGAGCACAGCCGATTATCTGCCTCGTTGGCATTGACGGTGCGTTCGTAAGGGTTTACACAGGGATTTCAGGGACTAAGGGGCTCGTTTAGGCTAGTACCCGTTTGTCTACCATGACAGCATCCCGAACGATAGGTGTAATTGCTCTTGGTATATGTGCGCTTCGATGGCACGGGGATCAACGCGTGAGTTCCACATCACCTGAGTGCACTCGAAATAGCCAGCAGGACCATGTCCAGCTATAGCGCGTTGGCATCGAGAGGCGGCAAGCCCTCCCCATCAGACGGATGATATTGCAATGCTACCGCGCGCTGACAGCTAAATTGAACGTCCGACGCTCATCGCATTTCTTGCTGGAGCTGCGGAATACAAGGCAGTGTTGGAGGTCGGATCGATCGACGGTTATGAAAGATCAAAGTGCTCGTTTTGCCGTAAAACGTGGCGTCTTGAGGAAGCTGGAGCTGCGCTCGACCGGGGGAAAGTCGAACGTAAAGGCGCTAATGAGACGATGCAAACACCACCTCATGCTCGAGTTTCCGGATAGAGCTAGTGCAGAAACCCGCGGAGCAAGGGGGTTTGCTTTGCGCCATCCTTTTACTCCACCTCCGTTGAGAATGGATCAGAACGAGGTCAGGGCACCTTTAGAACGTATTGACCTCTGACGCATGCAGAGATAGGTCGGCTCAAGTGGAGTGCCTCCGATATTCTTGGATTGACAGTCCAACCGGAAAATTATCCTCCCTGAAACCGCAAGGAAGACGTCAGAAAATGGGTCGATGGTCAATATTGCTAAACATCCATAATTTCAGACGGATATCTGGGGTACAGGGTGGTGGTATCATTACAACAGATCACCGTGATTGACCTGAGTGTTCGCAGTCAGTTGGCGACTAGAAATATCTCCGTTTGGATACAGGCCAGCACACTTACTCTGCCACTGTGACGTTCGTTTGGTGCGAGGTTAGGTCAGAGCACCACACCAGGCTGTGATCGTAGTTGCCCTTCTGCCTCACTGTCCACCAGCACCATCTTCATGCGTGTATACTCCACCGTGTCCTTGAAAAATGTGTCACCAAAAGGGACCAGACCGCGCTTTTCATACCACTGGCTACTACTCAGCCTGGCGTCACACCACAGGACTGTTGTACCCGTGGTTGAGCAGTAAGATGCCGCGTAGCGCAGCAAGTTCGTTCCGATACCTTGACCCTGGAACTCTGGGTGGCAAGCAAATTTCCTGAACCGTGCTGAGGCCCCGTGATCGCCACTTGCTGTACGATCATTAGTTCCGACGGCCGGAATGGACTCGAAAAAGACAGAGATAACAGCGACTGGTTCGTCCTGAGATGGCACAAAGGCACCGAAATGGTACCCGTATTTATCCTCGTCGAGACGAACGTAATCGAGTGGCTTGTCTGGCCACAGGACCAAGTGACGGAGCTCCTCCGTCAGGTCTGCCGTGATCTGGCGGATACGCAGCGTTGATACTAAAACACTTAGCTGGGCGTTGATGATTGTGGATAATTATTGGGTACTTACGGTCCGTAGTTACCGCGGTCGCGGCTCTGGCGTTCGCTTCGCTAACCGCAGACTCCGCCATACTCGTGAACAAGGATTGAATACAGAAGCAGTATCAACCCACCTTCCCGTTTTGCTAGGTTGCCTAACTAGGCAGAATCAAGCTTTTCAACTTGACAGTTTGGACCCGCGATTTAAACACGAGGTAAATGTTCAGTGACAGTCATCACGGACATCGTTGTGGCCGACTGAATCTAAACAAATGGATTTCTGACCGTATCTCAAGAGGCTTGCGTCCAGCAAAAAAGGCAACACAAATCAGTTCGCGGGCGGCGGCTCTGATGGCCTCGTGATGCCATCCTGAAATCTTGATTCTACATTCAAGAGTTGCATGTGGAGCCCACTCCGTACTTCATACGCTTACGTTATGCCTTATACAGATCTCAGTTTTCGTCCCAACCCATTCTGTCCTTGTTCAATCTGTCACCTCCACGACTCATTGACTGCCACGCGCCTACATCTTCCTGATCGGTTCGCGTTCGATATGAATAATCTCCTTAATCGGCATTATTCATATGAATTTATGCGATAACATTCGGGTCCCATCACGAAACCCTAGGCCAAAGTTTTGAAGTGGAGTGTTGTCAATCAAACTTTTCTGTTGAAAAAAAAAAATTCTCTGACAGGTCGCTCCGTCGCAGTCATCGGTCCGACCCACCTCTTTTGGCGACCAGACGCCT
>QFEM01003021.1:0-22482 GCA_003316205.1 Boletus bicolor
CGGAGTTGTAAAAAAGTATCGGAGTCTGAAGAAATGTGGGTCGGGGGTAAGGCCCTATATAAACCACGAAGTCCTACTGGTACCTCTCTTTCCCAAACCACCACCATGTCTGACTTCGACGATATTGAGAAGTGGTCTGACGCCTGATTGGCAGAGAACGACGACAATGACAACGAACTGTGTGCAGCGAAGTTTGCCGAACGGAGGCAACGAGCGAAAGTGAAGAAGGAAGAGGAGGCAAGGAGGAAGGTGGAGGAAGAATGGAGGAAGGCGGCGGAGGAGCGGAAGAGGGTTGAGGAGGAGAAGGCGTGTGAGGAGGAGAGGTGCGAGGCGGCTGAAGCAGCGGCCAAGAAAAGGGTGAGTCGTCCTCGACTCGGAGTTGACAGAGCTGATGGAGTCAAGGCCGAGAAGGTGCGCGAGCAGCAGCTCACCAGACCAAGTAAGGGGAAGGCCCGGGAGGACCCGGAGGTTGAGGCGTGCACTCGGTGCACTGCCAAAGATCTTGAGTGTGTCCTGGGGCCCGGGAAGGCCACGTCATGCGAGGAGTGCCGTCGAGTGAAGGCGAGGTGTGTCCGGCCCGGAACAGAGGAGGCAGAGAAGCCGGTGCAGTGGAAGAAGCGGGTTGTGGAGGGGGCCACTCAGCCGGAGAAGAAGAGGAGGCGACCGAACGAGTCGGAGGAGGCATCGAGCACCGGAGTGGGTTCCTCACAAGGGGGGGAACTCACGGAGGCAATCAAGGTGTGGATGCAGGTGGCGAAGGTGATGACGGGGGTGGTGTGGGAGCTCCAGGACACGGTCCGGGCTCAGAACGACCGGATGAGGGCGCAAAACAACGTCTTCAATCGTCTGGTCGATCTGAAGGCCACGGAGATTTATGGAGAAGATGAGGAGACAGAGGAGGAGACAGAGGACGGGGGAGAGAGCGAAGTAGCAGAGGAGGTAACGGAGTTGAGGGTGGAGAGAAGCGAAGCGGCGGTGGAGAGAATCCAGGAGATGGAGAAGGAAGACGTGGAGATGGAGGAAGGTGACAGGAGTGAGGGTGAGGAGGTAGAAGAAGAGGTGTAGGTAGTCTTCGTCGCCCTCTGTAGTCTATTAAAATGCAAGTCGTATTTGTGTCCAATTATGCGGAGTGAAGTCCGGGCTTGTCTGGATACTGAGAATGAAAGTGATCAACGAGTTCGGAAGCATGTCTGAGCTCCGTGGCTAACAGCCAGGAGGTTTCTTCATCAGTACCTTTGTAGCCGGACCATCACACGAGGTAGAGCAACTTGCAGGTTTTTCGTTGTTGGTCTATTTTGGAGTCGAGGATCTCGGAGATCTCGAACTCTGGTTCTCTGTCCACTTCGACCAGAGGTGGAGGAGATTGTACCCGGTTGGGAATGACGTTGGGTACGGAGGGTTCTAGCTGCGATATGTGGAAGACGGGGTGGACGGATTTCATAGAATCGGGAAGTCGGAGCGTGAAGGAGTGGGTTCCAGCCTGAGCGATGACAGTATATGGTCCCAGATTCTTCTCAGAGAGTTTCTTTGAAGGTCTAGTGGAACGGAAGTACTTAGCTTTCACGAAAACCTGGTCACCGACTTTGAAGTCCGGTGCCGGAGTTCGCTTAGCATCCACCAGTCCTTGGTAGCGTTGCTGGGCGTGGGCCATCTCCTCACAGAGGAATTGATGGAGGGTATCGAGGTCAACGGAATATTCTCGAGCGCGAGCAGAGGTGAGATCACGTTCCGGATGGACGGAGATGTTCGGGTGATAGCCCTTGTTGGCAAAGAACGGAGAGACACCCGTGGTTGTGCTAGGGGCATTGTTGTAAGAGAACTCCGCGAGGGGCAGGAGTTCGGACCAGTTGTCCTGTTGGTAATTACAATAAATGCAAAGGTACTGCTCGAGAGTCTGGTTCATATGCTCCGTTTGACCATCTCCTTCCAGATGATAGCCAGAGGTGAAGTGGAGTCGGATGTCCAGAGCTTTTCCGAGGGAACGGAAGAAGTGGGAGATGAACTCCGTTCCTTGATCGGAGGTGATATGGGAGGGAACTCCGTGCTTCAAAAAGACGTGGAGGAGGAAGAGTTTGGCAAGCTCCGGAGAGGTGATCGTGTCGTGCGTAGGGATGAAGATACATTGCTTGGATAGACGATCTACGACCACGAGTATAGCTGTGAACCTGGAGGACTCGGGGAGTTGTTCGATGAAGTCCATGGAGATGGAGTTCCATGGCTTCTCGGGAATGGGGAGCTGCTTCAGGAGCCCATAGGGGCGATGCCGAGGAACCTTCACGCGGGCACAGGAGGTACAGGAGGAGACATAGTCTTTGACGAAGGTTCTGATACCTGGCCATGTATATTCGCAGCGAATGAGTTCCAAGGTCCAGTTCTGGCCGAAATGTCTGGAGAGCGGATGGTCGTGTTTGCATCGGAGGATGTGGAGTCGGAGGTCATTGGAGTCGGGGACGTAGATACGATTGTCTAAACAGAGGAAACCATTGGAGTCGACTAACCAACGAGAGTTGGATGGCTTGGGGGTGGACATGTGGAGTTCGGCGAGAGAGTTGGATAGAAGGGCAGAGAGGATGTCGTTGTGAAGCTGCTCTTTGTCGTAAAGGGTGCTTGCCCGGAGGACCGGAGCAGCGAGGATTGTAGCTCGTAGGGATGCAGCGAGCTGTTCCTGGGTAAAAATGGGGCGGAAGTTGTGTGGATTGACACGAGCGTAGTCCTTATCCCCCTCTTTGGGATAGACGTCCCAGTGTCTAGTGAGGGCATCAGGCTTCGCACCAAGGCGTCCGGGGCGAAAACGGACGACCATGTGGAATTGAGAAAGGAACTCCGACCACCGGGCTTGCCGGCGGGTCAGGAGTTTAGTGGTGGTGAAGTATTCAAGGTTCTTGTGATCGGTGACAACGTCAGTAGGGGTGCCGGAACCTTCGAGGTAATGGCGCCAAGTCCGGAAGGACTCGTGAATGGTGAGGAGCTCCTTGTCGTGGGTGTCGTAGTTGAGCTCTGGAGCGGAGAGGGTGCGAGAGTAGAACACGACAGGCTGGAGTTCCTCATCTAGACAATAGATGGAGAGGATACCAGCGATGGTGTAGTCGGAGGCATCGGTTTCTACAATCATCGGAGCGTCAGGTAACCAATGGGTGAGGACAGGAGCGGAGGTGAACGCATCTTTCAAGGTGCGGAAGGCGGAATGGCAGTCATCACCGAAGGACCACGGAGTGCCTTTGCGAGTAAGGTGAGTCAAAGGAATGACAATGTCGGAGTAATTTGCGATAAAGCGACGGTAGAAGTTGGCAAAGCCAAGGAAAGATTGAATGTCCTTCACCTTCCGAGGCTCCGGCCATTCCTGTATAGTCTTAATTTTGTCTGAAGACATAGTGAGACCGGAGGGCGAAAGGAAATAGCCGAGATACTCAGTAGTGTCTGTGGACCACTCGCACTTCTCGGGCTTTGCATAGAGGCCGTGTTTGCGGAGTCTCCGGAGGACCTCCCGGACATGCTTCTTGTGGGAAGCGGGGTCCGCGGAGTAAACGAGAATGTCGTCCAGGTAAACTATAACGCAAACGTCGAGGAGATCAGTGAAAACGGTGTTGACAAACCGCTGAAAAGCTGCTGGGGCATTCATAAGACCGAATGGCATAACGAGCCACTCATAAGAGCCATAGCGTGTCTGGAAGGACGTCTTCCATTCGTCTCCCTCCGAAATGCAGACTAGGTGGTAGGCATGCCGGAGGTCAATTTTGGTATAGATCTTGGCACGGCTCGGAGCGTCGAGGAGGTCGGAGATGCGGGGAAGTGGGTAGCGGTCCTTTTTCGTGATCTTGTTCAGTCCTCGGAAGTCGACACAAAGACGGAGGGAACCGTCCTTCTTGCGGACAAAGAGGACCGGAGCGGCGTGAGGAGATGAGGAGGGACAGATGAACCCCATTGCTAGGTGCTCATCGAGGAACGTCCGAAGGGACTCGAGTTCGGAGGGTGAGAGGGAGTACGTAGTTCTGATAGGAGGTGAAGTTCCATCTTCCAAGTCAATTTTCAAGTCATGCTCATGATGCGGAGCGAGCGTATCGGCTTTACTTTTGCTGAAGACATCGGCGAAGTCGTGGTACTCTGAAGGAATACTGGTGAGGTCAACAGGCTCGGAGGTAACGGGAGCGGAACGGAGATCACTCTCCTGGGGACGGATCTGCATACTAAACTGCATGGAGCCCTCGAGGCGACAGGCTAGTGTGAATGCAGGGGCGCTGATGATTGCGATCGGAGGAGCTTTGCGGTCGGAGAAACTGGTGGGATTGGATGGGGTCAGATCAGCCGGAGGCTGCGGAGGGGAGCTCGGAGGTGCTGGCAAACTCTGCTCGGGTGCATGGAACGAGATACTGCTCGAGACCCAGTCAATCAACGGATTGTGGCGGGTGAGCCAGTTGTGTCCTAGAACAAGAAAGCAAGAAGAATCCAGCAGAGTGACATAAAATGTCATTGGAGTGATATCACCAGTAGAGAATTGAACGGAAAGATTTATGGCTCGAGTAATCATACTATTGGTCGTTCCGTCGAATAAGCGGAGTTGTAACGGAGGTATGGGGTAGGTCGAAAGTCTATGTTTATTAACAAAAGTAGTATCAATGAAACAGTCAGAGGAGCCGGAATCTATGAGAGCGGGGAAAGGTGAAATCGGATATGAAGCTAACGTGACTAAAGGCATAAGGGACTTAGGATCTGAGAGAGCGGACGTGTTGAGACGGATCTCCTTTGATGCATGGTCGGGATCACCGCGACCTCCTTCCTGTGCGGAGCTACGGAGGTCGGGAACTATTTTTTTGCCTCGGAGGAGGCCTCTGGTTGGGCTTCCGGAGTGGTGGTAGTGGTGTGGCCTTTGGATGCACAAGAGGTAGATCTCGGGCAGTCCTTAGCCATGTGCCCTGCGTTCTCGCAGAACATGCAGAGCTTCTCGTCGAAGTGGCGCTTTCGTTCGGCAGCAGTCAGTTTGCCATCCTTGCCGAGTTTCGATGAAAGGTCGGGTTTCGGGGGAGAAGAAGAGGTAGAGGCAGCCTTACCCTTGGACTCCTTGGAGTCCTTGGAGCTACTGGAGTTGGAAGTGGAGGTGGAGTTGGAGGGTTTGTCGGAGGATTTAGAGGAGGAGGACAGAGTGGGCTTCGTCTGACGATTGATTTCGGATTTGTGCTCCCAATAGCGCGCATCGATAGACTGGGTGAGGTGACAAAGGTCGGAGAGCGTTGAAGGTTTCCCGACGTGAGAGACTTCGTCCTTGATATGGTCAGGAAGCCCATTGTAGAAATGGTGCCAGAGGGCACCTTCTCTGTATCCTCGGACCTGCAAAGCTATGCGGTTAAACTCTACCACATACTTGTTGATTCTCTGGCCATCCTTCATCGAAAGGTGGTCGAGTTGATGCTCCGCATCTCCAACAGGATCGTGGGGACCAAAGTTGGTCTGAAGCTCGGAGATGAACTCCGTGAAGTTGTCCATCCATAGTGGACGGATGTCCAGTCCTTCCATCTGGAGCAGGTCCGGTTCGAACCATTCCAGCGCCATGCCCTTGAGGTAGGACTGTGCGAAGGTCACTTTAGCGCGGTCCAGTTCGAAAGCTTTAGGGCGGTCTTGGAAGTTCAACTCGCATTGTACCAAGAAAACTCGGAGTTTGCGGGGGTCCGTCCCGTCAAACTGGTCCAGTTCTCGGACTTTGGTGCGAGGAGCAGATGCGGGGGCGGGACGACGGGAGGAACGAGCAAGGCCCTTAATGGCCCTCACGAGCTGAGCAAGGGTGTCTCGCGGTATGAGCTCATCATCAGAATCGGAGGGGTGATCACCGTCGTCACCAAAGAAGTCGGAGTCATCATCCAACGGGTCATCTCCGGGGAAAGTCTGGGTCATCCAGAGGACCACCATCATTGGATGGAGTATGGAAGCCAGGCGCTTTATCACTAGCATGCCGGCTAGAATAGGATGGGGAAAGGGAAGAAGGAGGATCTCCTTCGAGGTCGAGCTTGATGATGCGCGCTCCTGGCGTAGGAGACTGCGGTTGGGGGCGCTCTTGAGAAGTGGAGATGGGGGTACGTTGAGCGGAGAAGCTTCAGAACTGGTCGACGAGTTCAGGACCTTGATGACTGCTTCCGAACATGCTGAGAGGATTGAAATGGGGAGAAGGGTTGGTAGGTGCGCCGATGGCGCGGGTTCTAGATCTAGTGACGCGAGTAGACATTGTGAGCAGACTCTGGGACAAGTAGGAGTTCGAATATACTGTTAAGACCGGATCAACTCCGGTATGAACTCCGGAACTCCGGAGTTATGTACGAGGCGAGTGGGACTTCGGCTTCACCGTATGTGGTGTGCCCTTGTCCGAATCCAGTGTCCCGTATTTACGGAGATGGTCGGAGGGTGAACGAGTGGTCACAAGTAACCGTTGTTCGACAGAGGTTGGGTCAGAGGTGAGCCATCAAGACTCAGAGAGGGTCAGAGAGAGAGGAGGTGAGTCTAATGCGATATTCGAACTGAGGTACATGGCCTATCGGTAAGTACTTATATACGGTGTACGAACGGGGACGGAGGAGTAAGTCCGAGGGTCCGAGTATTTTCTAGGGTACAAGTATTTTTGAGGGGACAAGTATTTTCTAGGGTAAGTAATGAGACGGAGGAAACTAACTGAAGGGCCAACGGGTAACTACGACGGAGTCAGGGAAAACAGGGAAGTCAGGGCACAGGGCGAAATGGAGAATACGAGGTATTGGAAATGTACATTACAGGGTAGATGAAACATAGGGGCAACTCCGGAGGACTGGAGTTGCGAGAACAGTGATATAGGTCCAGAGTTGGCGCGTACAGCACTGGAGATGCCGGAGTTGGGCTAAATATGGGATATGACATACACCCTCACTGTTGATTGGGTCTTTGGATTTCAGAGCAGAGGTTCAAAGGTGAACAATATAATTAACTGGAATTACAAGGGTTGGAGATAATCAGAGGGGATAAGCTGGTGTCTAAGTTGATTATCTAGCTGGATTACAAGGCTAGATATGAAGGTTTATATACAGAGGTGAAATGTGTTATGATCCTATCACGAACAACAAGAAACACCACAAGGCTCAACGCTTTGCAGAGTACACGACTTCTGGCTCCTGGTGAGAAAAGATAAAGAGGTGCGTGAGATGAAGAGGAGGAGTAGTCGTCTCTGTTCAATGCAGGGCCTACAACCAAGAGTAGACTCAAGGAGGCAATGCCCTTGTTGAAGCAGTGAAACAAATGGATTAGACTGGGGATCCAGTCATAGAGTGCTAGCTTATTGAAAAGACCACAAAAAGAGCAAGGTCACTAAATGTGATATCAAGCCCAAAGAAATGGAATACCGAAACTGAGGTATGTACATGGAGTTGAACGACTACTTATACTACTGGCTTGCTTTAGGGCAAGCCTGGGAAAAGGAACATTCCAGAAGATTAGTAATATGATGTCATGATGACGTCGTAGTGACATCATTGATAGAACATTCTGGGAGGATCATGATAAGATTAGATCGAGATAAGATAAGATAAGGAGACTTGGTGAGAAAATGGAAAGGAAAATAAAGAATTAACACGGGTCGTTTCACTTATATACTGTACAGGCGCACGCACAGACCATGCTGTGCGTGAAAGGTGTTACCATAAATAGACTGATGAAAGAAGTAAGGCACAGGAAAAGAAGAAGCAGAGATTAAAGGGGCTGTGTGAGAAGAGCGGAAATTAAAAGGTCATGGGTACCACGAGGTATGACGTCATAGGTTCTAGGCCTAGTCATGTGCTGGTTCCCACAGTCACGTGCACAGATCACGTGACTAGAAAAGAAAAAGAGTCGAAGTCTGAAAAAGTTTTGAAAATATTCATATCATAACAAAATGGGAGACAGAGTACTAAAAGTCCGAGGGTCCAAGTATTTTTGGGGGGTACAAGTATTATTTTCAAGGGTAGGTAGGTATCAAGATGCATAACTAAATGAAAGTCAGGGAGGACAAAGGTACAAGGTCAAGGATGATGGAGGTAATAAGATGTAGGGATGATGGGAATACAAGATGCAAGGGAGACGGAAGTACATACATAAGTATTGGAAATGTTCATTAGAGGATAAATGAAAAGGGAGATGACAAAATACCACTAACTCCGAGGGGAGATTCGGAACTTCGGAGCGCAGGAGCTCCGAAGTAGTAGTGGATATCCGTTATCGCTCCGGAGTTATGGACTATCAACTCTGGAGCATCACATTTCTTCCCTGTACGACATTACCACATCGCTTACTGATTTCTCTTAGTTCTCTTTCCCTGACACTTATTGAGGTACGAGTGTGCCTCCACCACACACCATATAAACCCTTTACTTCATGCCCAAACACCTCAGTTGTTTTTGCCCGTCTTAGGCAACAGCTGAGGTGAGTTACTATTTACTTACCTACATTTACTTCGAGACTCATGTACCCGTAGCTCCGGTCCGCTCCGGTCCTACTAGGTAATTCATCAGTTGTTTTCGCCCGTCTTAGGCAACAGCTGAGCTCCGGTCCGCTCCAGTCCTACTAGCACCGGACTTGCTCCACTGAACTCCAGACCTTCGGACCTCCGGAATTTGACAGGAGATAACTCTGGAGGTCCAGAGTTGCGATATGCATGAAACTAAGCCAGAGTTGGCGAGTAGGATGCTGGAGATGTTGGAGGTGTCAGAGGGGGGTGGACTCGTGGGCAGAGTATTCTGAGACACCCAAAGGGATACTAGAGCTTTGGGAGCACATACAGGTGGAGTGGGAGAAGATTGGGGTTGCTCAGTGCCAACGGTTGATTGAGAGTATGCCTAAGAAGGATCCAGGAGGTTATTCAAGCCAAGGGAGGATATACCACATATTAGTTTGTAATACCCAATAGGTCAGCAACAAAATTGTTGCAATGACATGATGTGCGAAAATGGCTATATCTCCACAGCCACTGGACCAAATCACATGACCCAGGGGGCAATGTTGTAGCCAAGAGTATGTAGTGTATTTGTTCCCACCAAAGCGAAGTGAAATTCCCACATGTGATTGCGGGGCACTGCGCATCCCGGTTTGGGGGTTAGGCATTGTGTTACGACGGCCGGGAGGCTATCGTAATGGGGCCTTCGTTGGACTAGGATGTCGCTTAGGGGCGACGACGCAGTTAGCACTCAGGGGATTCCTAGGAGCGCACAAGGGAGTACTCAAGGGGATTCCTTAGTACGGGTGACGAAGTAGTGCTCGAGGGGATTCCTCAGCATGGGTGACGAAGTAATGCTCAAGGGGATTCCTTAGCACGGGTGACGAAGGAGTCGCTTGGGGGCGACGATGCAGAGGGTTCGACTAGGGTTGGTACCCGTAGGCCGACAAGGGTTCCTTTATGAAGGAAGTACAAGGAGCGGTCACTTAATAGTAGACCGGAGACTTAGGACGACGAGTAAAGGATAAAGGCGTGGATTGCCTTAGTGCAGATCGAGATACAAGGGTAGCTCGAAGGTAAAGGAGGTCTAAGCTAAGGAAATCGTATCATAAAAGAGAGGGTTTATATACCCTTGGATGCACACGGGCCAGGTGCGGAATACCTCGGGATCGGGATAAACCGTGGGATAACGCGTATGGAGTCGGGAGAAGCGCGTATCCTGTGTATTGTAACGAACCGGATCAGAGAAAGAAGAGAAGTAAGGACACGTGCATGGAGCATGCGAAACACGTGTCCGACTATCGTGAGAACAATCAACAAAGGCGTGAGACAAGTGGAAGATACCTCCAGTATGGAATAGGGGGAAGCCAGAGGCGGAGAAAAGGGAAGTAGTCCAAGGGATGAGCAAGTGCACGAAGGATGCATACACCAGGGGTTGGTAGTACAAGGAGACTGAGTAAACGTAGCAAGTGTAGAAAAGCAAGAAAAGAAATAGAGAGTCGTAACACATTGCAACGTTTTCGTTGCCCACTGTACGTGATCAAATGGTGAACTCCAAAGTCGAAGTTTTCGTATCACGCTACCGGGGGGGGGTAGAAATGTGTAGGGTCATTGAAACGCCGAAGCAAGATTCCCACGGGCAGAAATCGGCACATCCATGCTCCCATCCCAGAGACAGGGGCTAAATGTCCGAACGTGGAAATAGGGGCTCGAGCCCGTTTTGGAACGTGGCCCTAAGACGGCCTTGGGACGAAGATAGGATTTCCGACGACATCCAGACCCCCCCGAGACGGGGAAGCATACCCCACAACCTAGATGGATGCAGGAGAACGGGGATGGTGGCTGTGCAACGGGGACATGGGGATGTGGCTGTGCAGTGGGGACAGGGACGGGTTCCACTAGTGGAACCCAGGAAACATATGGATAGATGTAATTTAAGTGGAATTGAATAGCAGTGGTGTTGAGGTCAACATGTATGCGGAGCATGTGACATTCACTAGAAGTATGATCTCTACAGCTTTGGAGCAGCAGTGATAGTTGCTTACCAGACATAGATACAAGGAGGTGCCATATCAGCAAACACAACTGGGTGAGGTATGACTGCAAAATGTGTAAAACTGGCATAAATCAGAATCCTGCATTACATCAAGTTATTCTAGTGTTCTGTTCAAATAGAATTACTAATTACTATCAATGGTTTATGTTTGTGATACCACACAACTGTTGAATATATATATTTCGGTTTAATATAAATATCAATCCAAATGAAAACACAGATCTACTCCTTTAGTGGGAATGCATGTGTGTGCAATTCATCATAAATTATGAGTTGTTATGTAAAAATGCGCAGATGCGCCATAAGCGGAAATGTGCAGCTGATTCATCACACAAATGATCACATGAGATTGGACACATTACACTCACAATTGCATTGAACAAACAGTAGTATATGACGGAGTGACATGGTTGGGTATATTGGGAGCCATTATCGTTACATGTCCATAACTGATCATCTAAATATGTGGATTCTAGTTTGTTGCACACATTTGTGCATGGGGCAGATGTGCGGGATTAATATACTTCTTGTTGTTTATGTGATATTATATCTATTTTATGTGTAAAACATGTGATATACAAGTGTGTTGTTTAAGTCTAACCTCGGTCTAACCCTGACCGGATTAGATTAGACCCCCTGAAATTGGGAACAGTGTATTTTTTGTTTTTGCCCATCTTGCTGGTCTTGAGTCGGTGTGGGATTTCTGTGGAGGAGTGTCGTATGAATGCGAAGACATAACAGAGCACCGTACTGTGGATTGGATGCAGCCTGTGACTCAGACATGGAGGATGCCCGGAACACGATATCGATCCAAGTTGGGCCAGTACCAGCTTCATGAGAGAAGACACTGCGAGGAAGACAGTCACCAATTTCTAGCCACCTCCTTCAAAGCTTGGATGATAGAATAGCTCATCTTGCAGTCACTGTCATTACTGTGCCAGCTCCCAGACCTTGAAATCTCTGGCCTCCCAGTAAGTGGTATGCTTGCGATTCGGAAGACTGGCTAGCTGAAGTAACATAACATTTGAATAGAATTTGATGATCCGTATCGTTTGTTCTACCCCGATGTTTGATGAACAAATCACCTTCCACGACAATGAATTACAAATCCACGGCAACCTCGCTCTTTTACTCCACGACCAGTATTGCACAAATAAGAGAGATGGCTGACCTTAATGAAGCACTCACTCTCAGCTAAGAAACATTGCAACTTCGCCTCGAAGGACATCCTGATTGAGCCATTTTGCTAGGTAAGCATCGCGAATTGTTTTTATGACTGTTTCACGCAGCTCAGCACACTGTCTAACCTCAATGAAGCACCTGTCTACGAGCGCCAAGCATTGGAACTTAGTCCACACGGATATCCTGCTCGAGCCATTTTACTGGGGAACGTTGCGAGGTGCCTCTATGACCATTTCAATCAGCTCGGAACATTATCTGATCTCGACGAGGCACTTGCTCTCGAACGCAATGCATTAGAACTTCGCCCTGAGGTTATCCTCATCGAGCCCTTTCACTGAGCAACATCACAAATTTCTTCCATACCCGTTTCGCACAGCTCGGAACACTGCCATTGACCAGACAGTGTCTTTTGCTGATCTCGAATGCGCCAAACAATGGATCCAGGCAGCTGAAGAGTGCAAGCACAGCACGACGGTTTTAGCTTTACCAAATAGTTTTGCGCATCAGTGTTCACTATCTCGCTACTCTGCTCTTCCTCAGCATCTTGTACTTCTCAAACAACTCACAACCTCTCTGGCAGTTGATGCGTTTTCGGCTTGAGTTCACTATGGCAATCCCACTAATGCAACTGAGCTCCTTGAACAAGGTTGCAATGTCTTCTGGAGCCACTTAAATCGCTCACACTCTCTCCTTGACGAAGTGATCCTAAGTCTTGGCACAGTCAGGCATGCCATCTCAACATCCAATTGCAGGATACTGTTACTGATTTCACAAGTTGCCTGACCTCTCTCGTTTCCTCCAGCCCCCGCTCTTCTCAGATCTTCAGGTTGCAGCTACTGGCGGACCGGTCATCATAGTAAATACCAGCCAATACGCCTATGATGGACTAATACTTCTATCCAACCATGTGCCGGAATTGGAGAGGGTCGAGAGAACCGGAGATGGGTGATTGGAAGGGATAGTGACAGGTATAAGTGCATGTGTGCACGATTGGAACATCCTCAATTGATTGCCATCTATTGTGATTACTCCTGGTGTTGGCATACTTGTAGATAAAGAGGCATGACCTGTGCACGGGCAGGTGGCTCGGGTATGAATACATTGAGAACAGAGAACGGATCTTCCACTGAAATACGACAAAAGATGCAGTATATGAATATTCAGTGAATATATAGATAAATCTCGTCTGGATGATACGGTGGATCTTTCTTCATCTTGTGCCGTTTACCTGGGAAATACGTTGAATATGAAATAGCACGAGATAGTGGACGATGTGTACCTTTGATTTTGAGCCCAGTCATCAATCGCTCCCAGCCGGAAGTGCCCCCACCCCATCTTTGGCCCTAGGCATCCTTCCATCCGTATCCAGACCCTCCGACAAGCCCGTCTGAGCATGCTTCTTATATGGACCCCATGGCCCTCCTTCCCTGCCCATACGCCAGTACCTGTCCTGGAGCAGGCGTCGTCGACGGTGCACGACTCCCAGCAGCCATACTCCCATCCAAGTCTCTCGAAGTAGACACCTTGTCATCAATATTCATGGGCTGCTGGGACCCAGATCCATCATTGTCCTGCTCAATGTCAATGTTCGAATCTGTCTCGTACTCAACCCCATGAGCAGAAGCTCATGTAACGCGATCAAGTCCTCACGATTCTAACCGGTCAGCTTCGTTGTGAACGTCTTACGTTCGTCGCCATGAGCCGAAAGTCAGTCTGTTGTGTGAGGTGTGAGCAAATGTTGAGGGGTTAAACCAGCCCGGATGCACCGTGAACTCATCAAGGGAACAATACTTTCTCTTGATTACCTTGACCGACATTGTACCAAAGTCCATTAGATTCTTCGACCACGTCGGTACACCTAGGCACCTGTGCTGGATCCACAAGATGGATGAAAAACGCATAGTCGTCTTTCCTATCCCAACCCTATCGCCAGCAAACCCCCATATGAGTGACTAGATACTCACATTCAATCTGCGTAATCAACTTTGTCAACACCTCTTTGAGTGGCTTGAGCTTGATTGGCCCCAGAATTTCACGTCGCTGCTCAAGTTTTGTGCTTGCCTGTTTGGTCTTGGATTTATTCACTGCGTTGGCAGCTTTGAGAGCGTGGAGAGATGGGAGGATGAGGGTGGTGCCAGAGTGTCCATTCTGTTGGCTGGTCGACGTCGACGGCGGGTTTTCGTCTGCAACATCCAAATTGTCCATCTCGACTTGACTATATCCAAAATCAGCTGAACTCCGATCGACACGTGGCATGACAAGAACATACCTCAAATGGAACGTCTCTGCGCGACAAATAACTCAACTTGCATCGGTATGACTCAGCAAGACCAAGAAACTAACAGCATCAGTAGTAGTCTTGTTATCCGCAGCTACATAGGTACGTTTGGTGTTTGTGCTAATTACAGCACTAGCTCAAGCCTATCACCCTGCAGCCCTGCCAGACCATCCAGGCCGCATTGACTATGCAAACATAGGGCTGTACACCTCAGGCCTCAGAGAAGGTAATGTGCACTCTTTTTGATGCCTTTCTCAATAGGTGAACTTCTTAGTCTTCCCATCTGATTCTGAACCAGACAGCCGTCTCGGGAGTGACCGATGACCAGCATCAGTTGCCTGATGGTGCTCATATAGTATACGTTCTCACCCTTCGCGACCATTGTTCCCAAGAAAAAAGGCACCATAAGAGGTATGCTGCTGATTGAAAATACTGGCTAGCCCAAGTGATCTGACATTTGAGCAGACTTCGATTGATCTACGTCACATTCCGTCCCCTAATGTCTGAACTCAACAAGGAAGTCAGGGTTTGCCGCAATGAACTACAACTCCACCCCCAAGGAGATGCCAATTGAGCCAATTCCCTACATCAGCTTGCTCATTCACTCTACCACCGGTTCATGCAAAGAGAAGAGATGGCTGACCTCAAGGAGGCACTTGCCCTCAAACGCAGTGCATTAGAACTTCTCCCACAGGGGCATCCTCATAGAGCCTTCTCACTGGACAACATTGCAGCTTACCTCTATACCCATTTCAAGCAGCTCAGAACACTGTCTGACCTCGAGGAGGCGCTTTCCCTCGAACACAATGCATTGGAACTTTGCCCGCAGGGGCATCCTGATAGAGCCCTCTCACTGGGCAACATTGTGCTTTACCTCAGCATCTGTTTCAACCAACTCGGAGCACTGTCTGACCTCGAGGAGGCGCTTTCCCTTGGACGCAGTGCATTGGAACTTTGCCGCAGGGGCATCCTCATAGAGCCATTTCACTGGGCAACATTGCACTTTCCCTCCATACCCATTTAAACCAGCCCGGAATACTGTCTGACCTTGATGAGGCGCTTTCCCTCAAATGCAGTGCAATGGAACTTCGCCCGCAGGGGCATCCTGATAGAGCCTGCTCAGTGGGCAACATTGCACTTTGCCTCCATATCCATTTTAAGCAGCTCAGAACACTGTCTGACCTCAACAACGTGCTTTCCCTCGAACACTGTGCATTGGAACTTCACTCACCGGGGCATCCTGATCGTGCTTCGTCCTTGGGCAGCCTTGCTCGTCCATGCTAGATTCAAGCATGCAGCTATGCACAACATGAATGACCTGCATGAAACATTCAATCTATATTCACAACTCTCTGATGTTTCCCACAGTGTCTTCTGCTGATCTTCAATGTGCCAAACAATGGATCCAGGCAGCTGAAGAGTGCAAACATAGTACCACAGTTCTGGCTTATCACACCTTCTTCCGCCTCACTATTCACCATCTCGCCAATCTACCATCTCTGCCTCGGCATCTCGCACTCTTCAGAAAGCTCACGACATCTCTAGCAGTCAATGCATGTTCTGCTTATCTTCACTATGGACATCCTGCCAATGCAATTGAGCTCCTTGCACAAGGTTGTGGTGTCTTCTGGAGCCAGCTCATTTTCCTTCGCACTCCCCTCAATAAAGTGATAGCATCGGGTGACACTGGCAAAAATTGGCAGACAGATTCATGCAATTGGTCTCCTCCCTTCGCACTGTGCTGGATGCCCCCTCCAACGCCAAGTCTCAGCATGCTTGGGCTTTCCATCTCAACATTGGATTGCAGGATATCATCTCTGATATTCGCGGATTACCTGGCCTCTCTCGCTTCCTCCAGCTCCCACTCTTCTCAGGTTTACAGGTGGCAGTTTCCGGAGGACCGGTCATCATTGTAAATGCCAGCCAATACAGCTGCAATGCACTGGTACTTCTACCCGACTAATATCCCCTCCACATTCCTCTCCCTATCTCAAAAGCCCGCATCTGTGAATTATTATTGAAACTTCATTCTCTGGCATCGTGCGCCAAATTCATGGATGTGACAAGGAACTTTGTAGTGCTTTTACGGGAACTCTGGGACGTAGTCGTTTCCCCAATTGTGAAAATCCTTGAGGAGTCTTGTCCCCGTCAATCTCGCATCTGGTGGTGCCTGACCGCCGAGTTCTCCCTTCTGCCATTGCACGCTGCTGGCTCATATAGAAAGGGCCAACCCATTCTCTCTGACCTTTATATTTCTTCCTATGCACCAACCTTAACAGCCCTCATTCATGCTTGACAGAAAAGGCCATTGGATCTATCCATGGAACAACATCGTTTTTTGTTCGTAGGGCAGGCACAGGCTCCTGGACAGAACAAACTCATCTCGGTGGCCACTGAATTGTCCAATATATCACAGCAGGTTGGATCAGTCGCGACGGTTACTCGCGTTCAGGATCAGGATGCGAACATCGCCAAGGTTGGTGAAGAGGTGAACAAGAATAACTTTGTCCACCTTGCCTGTCATGGCGTCCTGGATCAGAAATGTCCATTCGAATCTGGATATGCATTGGGTGATGGGTTGTTGAAGGTTGAAAATATCATGTGATATGACTTACAGCACACTCAGTTTGCATATCTGTCTGCTTGTCATATGACCATTGGAGATGGGGAGAGTCCAGATGAGGTCATCCATCTTGCTGCGGCAATGCAGTTTGCTTAGTTCTGTTCGGTGATTGGGACGATGTGGGCTGTGGACGATGTGCACACAAACGAAATCACGTCGAAGTTTTATGAGAATATGATGGACGAGTCTGGTCGTCTGGATCACACTCGGGCTGCTCTAGCGTTGTATAAGTCGATGAGGAGTATTCGTTCGAGCAACATACCCTTCGATCAACGGATCCCCTACATACGTATTGGTGCCTAGCGGATCTGCTTTCCGGTGCGTATGTGTTTTCTGCAGTGCGCTGTTGCACAAACTCACATATCCACAATTGTGTTCATCGTAGTGCTTTATATTCTGGACGTAATTATAATACCTTGCATTGTACATAGTCACCTGGATGAATACTGACTCCTGAGATGTCGCGCTCCCATTTGCCCCTAGAGTCAATCCATTTATTCATCATGATCACGATAAGGTGCCCATGCTAACGTTGTGCAACCCATAGCCCCGGGATCATATTTATGACCCCATCTACTATACACGATGCCAAACAGCCCAACACGCTGGCAACGTGGACATGAACACCATCTACTCATCCCCAGGCCTGAATCTCATCTATCAATGGCGTACGTCATAGACGGGCTGGTAGTCACCAGAGCGGTGGGTATCGCCGAAGTGTGAAAACAAATTCTTGCTCAGGTATCTGAGATGACAAGTCCGGATCCCCTGTCGGATCATTGATAGGTGTTAGTTTCTGCTTGATTTTTGTTCTCCTGGCGCATCCTATAAGCTGTCGACAAATGCACCCTAAAAACACAATCTTGGAATCAGACAAGCTATGTACTACCCTCCCCCATACAAACCACAAAAAAGAAGCTTCGGTTGAGTGGGGCCCATCTGCGTCGTGGCTCTCTCTGGTTTAGACTTTCCCCGTTGTTGGCCAGAGGGGAAGCGTACGACTTGCTCACGTCCAAGTCATCACCATTCAAGGTTTAAAGCGATGCCTGCAATTCAAAAATGACACGAAATCAGATTAAACTCAACATTCAATTATATCATCTTTTAGAGCTTGTGAGCATAGTGTCCAGACCCAGGTAGCAAAGATGTGAGGAGTATTCCTAGGCATACAAACCGAACGCGGAGCGATGTCCATTGAAGAGAGAAGTAATGAAGGACAAATACGAGTAAGTAGAGCTTCGTGTTTTCATGGCTTTGGAAGGGTTGCGTCAGCGTTTACACTGGAGACATGGGGATACATAAATCTCGTTGCCATTTTGGAGAATTCCGAAACAACCTGCAACTCAGGGAGAGTTGCAGGAAATGCCCCTATTGAACTGCAAGATCGTGGGTAGACAAGTGAGCGGCGTCCACAAGAGAGAGAAATGAAGAAGTATGATCGAATCTGACCTGATGAAAGTATATACAAAATATTTGTCTTAGTTGGAAGAGAGGAACAGTTGAATGGGCTTCAGATCAGCTTTGTAGGAGAATGCACTCGAGACAGCTTGAACAGGAAACCCGCTTTCCTGCTTGATGGTAGTAGTTGGCATCCCCGCAACTTTCGGGAACTTGAAGGTGGGGTTCCTCTAGGATTGCTAAGTAGGGTGTTGACTTTACCTATGTTAGGCCCCATCCAGTGTTGAGAGAATGCTCATGACTCAAACCAAGGTTCATAGCATGTCCGGCACAGCGTGCAATGGCAGCCAAAGGAATTTTCATGTCACAAATTTGTACTTGTGTACGATTCGCACCCAACGTTGCAAATGACCTTGCAAGCAAGGTGATTGTCTTGCTGTGCAGCTTCCCTCTACTTTTGCTCTGTCAGACGTGTTCATCATGGTGCAGACCAAGCAAACAGCAAAGAAATCAACCAGAATAGAGGCCCCATGCATTACAATCAAGATTGTTCCTAAACGTCAAGCTGCTGCTGCTGTCGCCCTACTGCATGAACGACCTGTTGAGCCTAATTCTCAGGGTGTATCAGCTACACTGAATACACCTGATCAAGCGTGTTTCGTGGTGACGCTCACCGCACCACCGAATGGGAATGGACTTGGAAACAATGACGTGAGTATTCGTTCATTTCGATTTATGTTTGTCTCTAAAATGCCAAACTGCCACTGCCACTCCTCCATAGCATGAATGGCCTGCCATGCCTCGGTCTCTATGTGCATCAGCAATACCGAATGTGCCTGATTGAACATGTTTGGCAGCAATGTTGGCTGCACCACTGAATCTGGATAGCCATGCAAACAATGATGTGAGTCTATGGTATTATGCTGTAATATAGTCATGCTCACATACATGTATGTTACAAAGTTTTGCAACATGTGTGGAGATGGTGGGCATCTGTTCAATTGCGACAGTTGCCCGCGTGCTACCTGCCACCAATGCCTTTCAATTCCCGTCCAACATCTTGCTCTCATCCTTGATGACAATACCACGTTCCTCTGCATCTCGTGCCATTGGAAGGATGATGTTCGGAGTGGCAAAGTTACGCCATACATGGTGAGTTTCGGTTGTCATCTCATCAAAGAGCTGACTAACATTTCAATCTGTAAACAGGGCTTCTATCATGATGGCGCTCCAATCTTACCCACCTTCCTGACTGTCACAGGTAACTTCCAGCTCCCAATCCGATCAGGAATCAGTTCCCACCACACCGTTGTCATTCACCTTCGTGCCCACACGTTACCCCCTGATGGCCCCGTTCTTATGCTACAACATTTCCTTCAGCCATACTTTGCTCATTCAGGTCACCTGATTGTGAAGGACCTTGCGTTCAACCTCATGACTGTGGCTACACGGAAGCAATATACACTCGATGCTGCATGAATTCTCAGTGAACTGGGTGATATCCATGGCCACAACATTCTGTTTACCCTCACGGCCCATAGCAAGGATGACCGTGGCGACTTGACACTCGGGATGTCTTGTCAGAAGAAGACTGAAGTCACGTCCACTGTTGACACCGTGCTCAAGGTTTTATTGACACCGTTCGAGAAGATTACCTCAAAAGCAATATTTATCATGTTCGCATGTGGTGCCATTGTCAACAAACATTCAAGTTTCAAGGATTTCTGTGATGCTATCACCCAGTAAGTTGACAAATACTCTACTACATCCATATCTAACAATCCCCTCTCCCTCATATATTAAGATTTGGTTTCTCATCTGCAATCGCATTTGATGCAGTCCGCTTGCATCCCAGCACATGCTGGCCTTTCGTTGTCTTTCTCATCCAAGCTATGTTCATTGAACAGCATGATGTAGAAGCAGCGGTTCCTCATGCCCTCAGTCACTCAAACAAACTTGGGCAACATTATTCTGGCATTTACCTGTTCGCCCAGGCAACCGATTGCCTCAAGATCACGAAATATTTTTGGGCCCACAGAGATTTCCGACCATGGGGTCATATCCTCCCTCCTCAATGCCCATTTTGTGGCAGCCCTCAACAGTGGAAGCACAAGATGGCCACTGACCATTCATATACCTTCAAGTGTCGCTACCAGAGATGTGGATTTGATCCGAAGACAGGCAAGAAGGCGCATCCTCGTGGTAAGCTTGAGTTCAGAAAACCTGAAGGAGCAAAAGTCATTTTGCAGGGCAAGACATGGGTTTCAGGTTGGTTGAGCTTAGATGTATCCTCTGCGTAAACAACATGTGGCATCTTGTACCTCCGTTTTAGTATTTTTCCTACCGTCTAATAAGTGATGATTCTTTTTCGAAGTTGCTATGGATTATCTGATCAAAGAGCACATCGGATGGCATTATCTAAACCTCACCAAAAGAGCCTGACATCAGCTCACCAGTTCCCTGATGGTCACTAGCATTTTTACTATTACCCTACGTATTACTTCCTCTATACTTTGTTCATAGTCTAATCCGTATTACCATCATCCCTGTTGCAACGTACTTCAGGCCCGGTGAAGCATTAGCCATCCCCAGGCACCCTCCAAGTCCGGAACACAATCCTGCAACAGCAACGTGCATCCCACTAAACCCATTGATGACACCCATCCCATTCCCACTGCTCTGGTATAGCCTCCCAGGTGAAGGGTGAGAATGATGTGATCAATAGCAATATTAGCAGGTGCGTGTGATGACAATTCACGCTGTAAGACAGGGGGACTGGATTTACGATAGGTAATTTTTCTTTTAAAAGGCACGCAACTGACTGTATGCAATCTTGACCATTTATTTGCATCGGGCTTCCTCTCTTTTGGTGGACGATACTAGTGGAGGGGCTATTTTTAGTTGATTCTTGAGTCCTTGTCAATATCCCACTCTAAAATATTTCACCTATGCACTCGCCGTTCCCTGACCGCCAGGTGAGTCTCAAAGACATGCTTGACCAGGTATCACAGCAATGAAAAGAAAAGTGCGTGGTCGTCTACTTGTGCCACCCCGTCCTCGTCTGGCATACACATATCTCCTTATCGATGTGCATCAGTTCATACACCTAGGATTTTCTTGCTGTCATGGTCGTAATCTACCACAGTGCTGGAGAAAGCTCCGCAGTAGCCACCAGAGCACTCAAAGGTGATCAATGATCATGGCAAGAGCGCTTCTGCAGCTTTGTTTATGTTTTCTAATCTGTATCGTATCGATGAGGCGCATTGAACCCCACTTCTCTGCTCAGTCCAACGTCACTAGTACTCATTGTTGCTCTCCGCCAAGCTGTGTGTCCAGACTGGCGATTACAGCAACATTTTAATCTTGCCGTAACAGAATGAACACCACATGTCTCTGTAACAAATAACCTTAGAGCCTGTTCACTGACCTGCAGAACGCTGGTGCAAGGAAAGTGTCAGAAGTTTGTATAAACGATTTCATATGTTACTGATGTAGTGTGGTCCTGGGTCACCAGCCGCCTGCGGTTCTTTTGAACACTATGGGTGGGTCGGGTCAGTGTAGGCTATGGGTATGGTGTCACCCATTATGAATCCTATTAATAATTGCAAGGTCCACATCGGTCCTATTTTGCGCTCTCATGATGACATAGGAACAACGGACCCAGAGGGTATAAATGCTGCATACTATGTTGCCATATATGCAGTCATCACCGCTCCTTCATGCCTACATAAGCTTATCGTCCTCCTAACCTTCTCGTATTGCTTCCCAAGGAGCCAGGTGGCGAAATCAATCCCCACTTCAAGGAGGTTGAAGCTGCATGCAACACATGGGTGGAAGGGACGCTTGGCGGGCCATGCGCGGTGGTGTGTACTTGGTGCTCGCATCTATCGATTGATCCTCTCTGATTCTCGCTACAAGGACAAGTGCATCAACAACAGTGGATAACCCAGGGCAACGCAGGCTCAACAAACTCGAATCGGCAAGGTGCGTCATCATTTCCCCTACCATTAGGGGCAAACGTAGCCTCCAGTACGTTGTTGAGTGCGGCTTTGGTTGTTCCATACAGCTTGACCTTCTCCAGATCAGGTACATAGTGCTGAAAGCAATACTGCTCGTTCCCCAAGGGTATAGGGTCAGGAAGGTCAGATAATGCAGTGCGAAGAGGGTTTAGGGGCTGGTCAGTGCTAGCTAGATCGGTGAAGAAGCCCATTGTGCAGTCCGGGTAATGCCCACCCACCGCAAGACTTTTTGTTCAATTAGTCTAACATCGGCTGAGCGGCTCACATCGTCCCTATGTTTTTGACAGGTTTTAGACACGCAAAATATGCCCTTGGGTTATACACAGGTTTTAAACTAGTTTTTAATGTGTCAAAAACAGGGGTAGTTAAAAACGTTTGAGTTTTTCACGGAGCCCTATATATAGTCAAACCTCTTATAACCCATGCTAAGTATAACCCATACCTGTAATGATCCTATCGCGTGAACGACTGAATCCACAAGGCTCGAGCTACCTCGCAGGCTACACAGGT